>APFE030885182.1:13242-93129 GCA_000404065.3 Pinus taeda
ATAAAAATAATTTAAATCTTATAAAATAATTAAGTTAATGTTTTTATTAATTGAAAAAAATTTAATTGCATACGCAAGGGAAAAGACTTGTATAAATTTTAGTGGTACTAAAATGTCTATACATTTACATTTTTACTCATATTTATTAATATGTTAAAGGGAACATAAATAATGGTGGGTAGTAACAATTCCGGGTAAATGCATGTATTTACAGTTTCTTTCTGTCGATTTTTTATGCAAATACTTATTTAAATTATGGTGAGTAGTAATTGATGGTAAACATATTATTTACATTAGTATGAGATATTTTCAAAGATTTTAAATTTTGGTAGTTTTTATAAAATTTAAATAATAAAATTCAATCCATAATTTGAAAAAACAGCAATTTTTTTGGTTAAAAACAAATTAATATTTAAATACGTAATACATGCATATCTATGACCAATATAACAATATGAAACCCAGTATAACAATATGAAAAGGCCAAAGAACGAATAGTGTTCTTATAAAAAAAATCCAAAGGGAGTTGAAAAATTATTATATTCCATCCTCTTATTCCCTTCTTGCGAAGGTAATGATCTTTTTGTCAAAACTACTTTGATATTCAATAGTAATTTGAATGATTAATTTATTTATATCAGGACTTATTATTTAATTTGAATGATTAATTTATTTATATCAGGACTTATTATTTTATATTTATAAATAATGTGTCATTATTATTAATATTTTTCAACCAAAAAATTATTTAAATATAATCAAGTTACAAGCATCAAAAAGCACGCCTAGCTGAGTAGGTAATTGATGTAGGTAATGATCATGTTTTGATAATTTTTACATTATTATATTTTTCAACCAAATATAACAAGATTCAAGCATCCAAAGCACGCCTAGATGAGTAGGTATGGCATGTATTGAAAATATTTTAATTATTATTTAATTTTTATTAAAATTTATTATTTTATATTTATAAACTATTTGTTATTATTATTATTTTATACTTTTAATTTCAATGTCAAATTAATCAAAACCAAAAATTATTCGGATTTCAAAGTCTTTAGTTTGCTGCAAATATAACAAGACGACATGCATCCAAAAGCATGCGTAGCATGAGTAAGTAATAATCATGTACTATTTTTTTGCTAAAGCAAGAGTCGTGCTTTCTATTTCAATAAACCAAAAGGAGGAAAATGCATATGATACAAACAACCAGAGGCTCAACCATTTAGCCTAAGGTTTTACTCCCAAACCCAAAGGTTGAAGTAAACAAAAACCCATACAACAGAGAGAATAAAAGCAAAATAAGAGTGGCCCGCCCGAACCCACCAACATGCACGCCGAATCATAGTCGTTGGATATCCTCGTTCGATCCAACGGTGGAGGATCATATCGTAAGGACAAAAAGCTCAGAGAACTACTTCCCAATGAGGGTGGTATTCTCTCTCCAACCTTGGCCACGTGTAGAGTGGTGAGTGCAAACGCTCATAATTCAAAAAACACCTCCCGGCTTTATGGGCATGCGATATATCGTAAACCACCCCATAGCTGAAATTGACACCATGGGTAGTAATGCCTTGCATGGACCCACCAACAAGCACGCTGAATCCAAGCCGTCAATTATCCTTGCCCGATCCAATGGTGGAGGATCATATCACATGATTAAAAGGCTCAGAGAATTACCACCCAATGAGGGCGATATTCTCTCTCCTGCCTTGGCCGCGTGTAGAGTGGTGAGTGGAATCGCTTTCACCACAGCAAAACCACTCCCGGCTTTAAGGGTGCATGATATTCCATAAACCACCCCTCGGCTGGTATTAACACCACAGGTAGTAATACGGAGGGTTTCATGTCAACTGAGATAGCCAAGACTGTGGTCCTTCACTTCACCTCTGCACCTCATTTTCTTGATCCCCAGGAAGAAGGAACTTGTCTCACCACCCTTTCTATTCGCCATCCGAGCATCCGAGAATCGTTGGTTGCCAAGCAACTTCCATCTAAGACCCCTATGATCGCGCTTTCCTGTGCTGAGAAAGCTGGCAGAGACCTGCATCCCTATTAATAAAATTCCCCTAAAACACCACTTCATATCGGATCCGTATCACTTAGACCCAGTCTCCGCGGCTGATGTCCTACTTAGTTTCGATAGAGCGATCGGTCCTCATCTGCCTAATTGAGACAATTATCCCTCAAACTTCCCTATGGCATCTCTTGCCAACTAAACTTGACACTGCTTTTAGTGCAGAGAGCCCCTTTATTAGCCAGAATGTCTGCCAATTTATTGGCTATCCTTCGCACATGAGCGAAGCTTACTGTTCTCAAGTGAAGAAGGTGGAGCTGTATCCTTTGGAAGACCTGAAGCAACCTCCAGTGTCTTGAGACCTTTTCCGGCACCGAACCACAATAGATTCTCTTGACCAAATTGATGATTAGCTCAGAGTTAGCTTCAATGATGATGTTCTGAAGATTGTTCTACTTAAGGATATCTAAACTTTGTTCTAGTTCTATTAGCTCCACCATATTATTTGTGGCCCTTCCCAAATGGTAATGAAAAATAAAATGGATGCATCCATTTTCATCCCTTAACACCCCACCATAACCAGCAATACCCGGATTGCCTTTTGAGGCTCCATCTATGTTGAACTACATAAAACCCTGAGGGGGAGGATGCTAAAAGTCTTTTCCAGTGGCCAATTTCTTTACCTTCCCATCCATGCCCTATGGAATGAGCCCTTGCATACCCAATTGAAGAAGTATCTGCAAATCAGCATCTGAAGGGGGATTATTTGGGTGAGTCTGCAATAAAGTTCCCACCATCTCCTTGATCTGAATTAAGATCTGAGTCATGATGCTCTGGTAGGAACTTTTTGTATGTTTGAAGATTCTGTTGTTCCCTTCCTTCCATACATTCCATATTATGAAGCTTGGAGTTAAAGCCCAATCTTTGCTGATTATTTCATAATCAGAAAAGTTTCCTCTCTAGTTATTAAGGGTATTGGTGATGCTCCCTCTTTCCTTGTATGTCATTTTAAAAATGAAGGCAAAAGCATCCCACAAGTTGGAGGTGAATATGCAGGTGTTGAGTAGATGCTCCATTGTTTCCTCTTGAGACTCACAAAGATGGAATCTAGAAGGTCCCAGAACACCCCTCTTCCTAATGTTCTCCCAAGTAAGAATTTTCTTATGATGTACTAACCACATGAAAAGTTTGGTTTTCATCCATCCTTAATGTCTCCATAGGTTTTGCCAAACCCTATTCGGTTCATTAAATCAAGCTCTAGGACTAAGCACTTAGCCTCCTTAAGATTAAAGGTGCCTTCATTATTATTGCCCCATACAAGTTGGTCATGATCCTCTGATACCAGTATTTTCCTTTGGTCCAACATTGCTAGAAGTGCATCAACTTTTACTTTCAAGGGGTTGTCATCCCTGAACTACATATTCTTCTAGGTACGCCATTTTCCTTCACAACTAGTCTGATCCCAAAAATATTTTACCCTAAGTAGTCCTTTAGTGTCAGTATCATTCTTGAGTTCCACAAAGTCCTCTCTTAGCAGTATAGGTTCTTGTTGCCATTTATCCTCCCAAAACAAAGCTAGAAATCCCGTTCTGATTTCCCAGAAACTATTCTTTTGAACTATGCTTTTATTCTCCAACACTGTATTCCAGATGTAGGAGCCTTTTATGATGCCAGACATCCTTATAAGGTTACTGTTTTGCCAATTACTAGCATATTTATCCTTCCAAATACGAGCCCATTGTGCCTCTGGATGTTTTACCCATATCCACCATAGTTTAGCCCCTAAAACTATGTTTAGCAGTTCCGGGTCATCTAGACCAAGACCTCTATGGTTTTTAGGTCTACAAATAGTATCCCAGGCTACCAAGGCCCATTTCTTTTTCTCCTCCCCCTTACCCCAAAGAAAGTCTCTTTGAATGATTCTAAATTGATGCAAGACTCCTTTTGGAGCTGGAAGGGCTGAAAGCATGAAGGTGGGGATTGATTGAAGAACAACTTTTGTAAGCACCAGTCGGCCTGCCAAGTTCAAATATCTAATGGTCCATTTCTTGGTTTTGTCCTGCATCTTGTTAATCACTAGCTCCCAGATACTCTTGTGTAGAGGTTTGTCAGTTAGTGGAACTCCCAAGTATTTGGAAGGTAGCACATCTCTTTGAAAGCCTAGAATTCTGGAGATATTCTGTTGAATAGAAATATTAGTATTCAAGAAGAAAATCTTAGATTTGGAGAGGCTTACCTCTGTACCAGCTGCCATGGCAAAGTCACTTAGGATTTTTTTATATGCTAGCGCCTCCTTGACCGTGGGGATGCCTTGAAGCATAGTGCCATCTACAAATTGCTAATGGGTCAAAGCCTGTCCAGTCTTAGAGAGTCTGAGCCCCTGGATAGTACCCACTTCTTTAGCATGCTTGATAGATCGACCAAGTCCTTCCATCATGAGGATAAAGAGAAAGGGGGAGAGAGGATCTCCCTGCCTGAGGCCTCTTGAGGATTTAAAATTTTTATATGGAGAACCATTAACCAGAATTGAAAATCTACAAGAAGTCACTAGGGCCATGACCCACCTAACCCAATTGTGGTCAAATCCGAAGGCTGGAAGGACCTTCCTAATGTCGTTCCAATTCAACTTATCAGAAGCCTTGGCTATGTCTAGTTGCATTATCATTCCCGCCTTCTTATTACTTAACAATGAATGCACCACCTCATGTGCTTGGATGATGTTATTTAGAATTTGTCTGCCCTCCACATAACCTGTTTTCTCCATAGAAACCAGAGTGGGAAGAAGGGGTTTGAGTCTACTAGCAATTACTTTGGATATTATCTTATACACCACATTGCACAAGGCTATGGGTTTGAATCTTTCTGGAGTTATAGCATTGTCCTGTTTAGGGATTAGAGAGATGAAAGATGTATTGAGCACCTTCAGAATGGTTCTACTCATTTTGAAGTCCTTCAGGACATCCAGAATATCTTACAATATCTTGCTTGACAATGTTCCAACAAGCTTTAAAAAAATCGACATTGAAACCATCAAGGCCAGACGCTTTTCCATTCTACATTTCTTTGACAACCTCACTAACCTCATCTTCATTCACCAACCTACTGAGATTGTAATTATCTTCCCTTGTTACTAACTTAGGAATGTGCTTCATGAAGTCCCTGATAAAATGATCTCTATATAAGATGGTCTCCTCTACAATACTTCAAAAGTGCTGAACCAACACAACTTCTATGTCTTTATGGGTATTGAGTAATTGACCTTCAGAGTCCTTGATCATTGAGATCCTATTATGTGACCTGTTCTCCATAGTGGATCTGTGGAAAACCTTGTGTTTCCTCCCCTTCTTTTAGGCATTGAAACCTTGATTTTTGTCTCCAAAATATCTCCTCTTGTTTACATAGATTTTCCCAGTCTTGATGAAGCTTGGTGGCTTGATCGTTCCTTTCCCTATCAAATCCATCCGTGATAAGGTCTTGATTAAGTTCCTGCATTTTACCTTCGACAACTTTTTTCACTTAACAAATATTGTCAAACTCCTTCTTGTTCTAATCTTTGAGTATGAGCTTGATAGGTTTCAGTCGTTTGTGTAGTAGAAACACTCTCGTACCCTGAACCTGCAAATCCTCTGTCCACCATTTAGCAATGTTGCTGATAAAATCTGGGTGGGTGAGCCAGATATTCTCAAATCTAAAAGGTCTGTTCTTGGGGGTGCCAATGCCCTGAACCTCAAGTTGGATAGGCCAATGGTTTGAGCCACCAAAGGGGATAATTCTTACTATCATATCCATGCCTATGAGCATGAGGTCCTCTGAGATAAGGAATCTATCTAGCTTTGAGGCTACTTAAGGCTTTCCTCCTCTCTTTTTGTTCCATGTAAAGATACCATTACTCATATTTTTGTCCACTAGCTTCATATTGTCAAGAAAATTCTGAAATTCTATAGAGTCTTTGCCTAAAGTTCTAGTCCCACCTTTTTTCTCCGTAAGGGATTTGATCATGTTAAAGTCCCCTCCCATTATCCATGGTATTTATGCATGTCTATCTCTTAGTTCCCCAAGAGAATCTAAAAGCCCGAGTTTATCATTAGGCCTTTGAGGCCCATAAACATTTGTAATTAAATACATCTCCTTGTCTCCAACAGGCTGAATAACCACTGATAAATAATTCCTAGATGCCTCAGCATCTATTATGCCAATCTTTTGGGGGTTCCCAAGAGTAAGGATACCTCCTGCTGTTTTGTCTACTTTGACCTCTAGAAACTCATATTTATTGAGCCATTTGCTGGGTATCTCCTTTCTTTTTTGTATGGAACATTTAGTTTCCAGGACAAAGATCATGTCCAGAGCTTCTTGTTTCATTCTATTGTTGAGTAACCTTTGTTTCCTTTTACTTCCTAGACCTCTGATATTCCAAGATGTTATCTTCATTATGAAATATTTGTAAAGGAGTAGCTGGTCAGATCTTTCATCTTACCTGAATCTATCATTAGTTTTCCACATTCCATCAATAACTCACTTAGTTTTTTCTTGCCCCTTTTCCTACCTGGAATCCCGGGAGCTAGTCCTGGTGTGGTTTTCATAATTTTCACCCCTTCATTGCCTTGCCTTTCTATGTGTCTTTGTCCTTCTAGCTCATAAATCTGGGTTCTCCATAGGAAAAACTGTTGCACTCTATTAAAATCTTCTTGAGGTAATGAGTCAACGCCTCTCGTGGTCCCCTGTTTTAAGAAGCCTTCTAGATCTAGGTGTTCTTTGTCAAGAATATCATGCAGTTCATGATCCTCCATTTCCATCTCACTCGGGGTCATTTATTGGTCCCTTTCTAGTTCCTCGTTGTTCAGCATAGTCCCTGTCTGTTTATAAGTATCCTGTGTTTTCACACTATTTTCCTCCTTATCTTTCTCTCCTTGACTTTCCTCCATTTCTTGATCTACCTTTGTCTTCCTCTTCTTCTAATACTTGGAACTTGTTTTGACTGACCTATTGCCCCTCTATTTGATTTTTCTTGGGCCCCCTTTTACCCCCCTTTCCTCTATACCCCATTTTGTGAAAGCTTTACTTTTGGTCTCTATTTTACTAAGAGGGAAATCTCTAAATAGGTGTCCATGTTCATGGCACCTTTGACATCTGAAAAGAATATGTTCATAATCCACGGTTTGCACCCATTCTTCATCAAAAACTTCCAGGATGACCTTGTCCAGTAGAGCTCCAGAGATATCCATCTCCACACATATTCGGGTGAAGGAAGTGTATTTTCCCCTTCTAGTAGCCTCAGAAGCTTTGACAAAATGCCTTAGTTTATTTCCTATTGCAGATAAAGATTCAGTTTTCTAGTAATCTAGAGGAAGGGAATAGAGTCTTACCCAGACCAGGACCAAAGTGAAAGTCTCACGTTCCTATATGAAATTCATCATCCAAGGCCACATATAAAGGCCTGCAGTTGCATAGAAGTAGGGCCCTCCTTCAAACACCCTGTCTTTGTCCTCTATATTTGTGAATACTACTATGAAGAAACCTTTTTGATCCAAGATGTAGGTCTATGCCTCCTTTATGTTTCTAGTGGTATTTAATCCACGCTTGCAGCACCTTCTCAATGGGCTATAATCCCATGAATTTACAAATAATAGCATAGGTCCGCATGTGATCCCTATGCGCCTATAGTGCAGGATCATTTAAAACTACTCTGGGTGTGACCTTAGCCTTAGGCTTACATGGACCTTTTTGCGTTTTGATTTCTGCTTCCTGTTTTTTGTCCTCTTCGTCATTGCATTTTAAACTGTTGTCCTCCCTTGAATTGGTCAAGTCTTGCGCCTCATCAATGTTCTTTTTCCCTTCTCCTAAAAGACTTTTAGCCATCTCCAACAGTTTCTTACCTCGACCGGCTACTGCTTGTCTGTAGGAGGGAGTGGAGCTCCCCCCTTTGCACCCCTCCATGGCGTTCAACTCTTGAATATTCTTGAAAACCTAATTCTTACCAGTTTCGCTCCTTCGCTATCCAAACCCTATAAATTTAAAAACGAAAAAAGTAATCGGTAATGATCATGTACTCAAAACTAATTTGATATTCAATAATATTTTAAATTATTATTTAATTTTTATTAATATTTATTATTTTATATTTATAAACTATTTGTTATTATTATTATTTTATTATTTTTAATTTCAATCTCGAATTAATCAAAGACCAAGAAGTAATGTGGATTTCCACGCTTCTTAAATAAAGATAAAATAATTCATGCAGAATTCCATGAAGCAATTCTATTAATTTAAGTTGAGCTCAATAAATGTGTGTTCTTTCTTTTAATATAGTTAAATTAATAGAGTTATTAGAATCTTCTTTCAAGCAAAGGAAAATAAGAATAAATATTTGTACTCTGTTTGTAGTAATCTTTCATATATTTTGTTGGTCTTTTAAGGATAATACTAGAAGTTTTGGTTCATTTCATTGGGTAATTAACGGTTGATTTATAATATTTGTATGTCAATATTGTAATGTCATTTCTGCAAAGTGGATTTTAGTTTAATGTAAATCGAGAAGAAAAAGGAGAGACATGTCATTTGTGTTTTATTGTTTTGTTTTAAAATGAGTGATCATATTTTTTTTTTAATTTTTTTGTTAGGATATTAATTAAAGAAGTGTATCAATTTTTTTATTATAGTTTACTTAAAATTATTTTTTATTTTGATTGAGTAGTTAGTAAGTTGGTTGAGTAATCAATTAGTATATAATCCGTGAAGTGGTGGTTCATAAACTCTTGTAGATATTCTACTAAATAGTTCGTTACAAAAGATCTAATAATATTATATTTAAAATATCAGATTTTACATTATTACAGTTTTAATAGATTTACCATTTGTAGATTTACTATTAATAGTGCATGCATGTGAATGAAAATTATGCATAAAATAGAGAATGATAAAATAAAATCTGACACACACATTTGACACAAGATATGCTCTGGGAAACCCTTTTGAAATAAAAATCCAGCTAGAAGGCGAGGTCCCTTTGCTCTCTTTCTTTAAATGAAAATATGACTATGGGTACAAATAAATATGGTATGTGGCCCATGGGCTACTACATTGCACAAATCCTCTATGTAAGATCTATCTCCTATCCGTGTGGGTTATTTTTCTCAACTATGGAACAAATGCACTTGAAATAATGGAATTCATTTCTCCCCTATTCGTTCGGATATAACAGAGCTCGATAACCTACTATTGGTTATGTTTGGCTACCTCAACTCTTAACCAAAGTTACAATATAAACTCTTCTAGAGTCTTCTACAACATAATCACATTGGTAGCCCCTTTTTCTTGAATATTTTGGGCTAAAATGGTACCATCTCAAATTATGGTGGTGAAAATAGGAAGTGACAGCTTCTGGGTGGCATAAATTTTGCATACATACTCTAATTGATGCATTTATTGTGTTGTTGAAAATGTCTCTATGTGTAGAATAGCCTAAAAAGATGGTAATTTGAAGGAGCAACTTTTTACCCCAAAATATTTCATTTGATGCCTCAAAATGCTCCCAGAAGTTTTAAGACTTTGTTTTGCCAAAGTGGGTCCTAACAATAAAAACAACCCCATGAGCTTACTCATCCACTTTTTCCACTTTGAAAACATCGATATGGATAAAAAATATATAATCATCCAATCCAAATCACTCTGCCAAAGGAAATTTTTTCCCTGTCTTTTGCCAACTCCGCTTGAGCATTTGGTGCCAAATCATCCAAAAAAGGTAGAAAATTTTCCTCTTCCTAATTTAGCATGGAAGGCTCATAGAGTTTCAAATTCTCTACATTCGCTACTGAGTAAATGTGCACGTATGGTAGTAAATTGATTTGATACCCATTATCACCAACTTTTTCTAATAGATCAAATGGACCATACCTTAGAGCCTTGATTTTCTTACGAGACCCTAATAGTCTCTCCTTGTTGAACTGTAGCCATACTTTGTCTCCCACCCTGAATGCTTACTCTGTTCTATGTTAATCATGCCTGGCCTTATATTTCTGATGTGACTTCCACAATGTCTCTTGTACATGTATATTTATTTGCCTGATCTTTTCTATAAAATTTTCAACCCTAAAGTCTTCTCCTCTAAAATCTTCCCTTACTCTTCCTTCCTTCCCATATGAAATATCCAAAGGAGAAGGCAACAAATGTCTAAAAGAAGTTTCAAATGGGGATGCTTATGTAGAGGTGTGGATTTCTCTATTGTAAGAATGTTATATATCTACCATATTTTCATCCCAGGTCTTCAAGTTCTTCTAGTTGTATCCCCTCAGAGCTAAACCAAAGTATTGTTGACTACTTCTGTATGCCCATTATTTTGTGGACAAAATGTTGTATATATTTTCAACTTCATGTCCATCGTATTCCATAATGTAGTTCAGAATGCACTAATAAATCTCATATCCCTATTTGAAACAATTCTCCTTGGAATCCCAAAGTGCACCCATACCTGTCCAAAGAATTTTTTTATGCTCTTTCCCACTGATGCTCTTTTTACCGGGTATTGAAATACACATATTTTTGAACATGTCAACTAGCATGAATGGGTAGTCATGGCCCTTCATGGTTTTTGGTAAACCTCTCATAAAAACGATAGAATTGTTTTCCCAAGGATGAGTTGGTATAGGTAAGGGATGATATAGACCCTATTTTCTAATGCTAGGCTTGTTGGTGCAACAAAGTCTGCATTGCGTTATGAACCTAGGTATGTGCTCTTGCACCTTGGTCCAATACACATACCTCTGCAAATTGGCCACAATCTTCCCTACACCAAAGTTCCCTACAACATTGAAGGTATGAGCATCTCTAATCAACTGCAATCGCTCACCTTTAGGAACACATAGCTTATCTATCCTGTAGAGTAACCCATACTATAGATGGTAGTCACAGGTGTTGTCACTATTGTGCATGTGACTTAGGCTCTACAGCTACTAAAACACCTCCTTGAAGAACTCATCCTCTGAATATGCCTCTATGTATGCGTCATGGGTGAATGGCTCCATGTGCATAAGAGTTCCCAAAGCTATGATATCTGATGTGGTTGGCCTTGAAATCATATTTTTTTTATGCCTGAAAACACTCCCGGAAGGGTTTGGGCTTTATTTTGCCAAACTAGGTCCCGCCGATAAAAGCAGTCTGGTGATATGATTCCTCCACCTTTCCAACCTTGAAAGCATCGAGATGTATGAAAAAAATATAATGATCCAATTTAGATCAAGTAGTCAAATATTGGGACCATTGAATGAGTGGTTGGATGAATTGGATGAATATTTAATTTGTCTCAAGCATTCAAACAAGAAATGAGTTGATTACAAGAGAACTAAGTGAAAAAATAGTACTTCCACAATTCAAGGATGTCGGTTGCATTTGGACACTATAAATAACAAACCCGTTGGGTTTAATATGAGTAGTGAAGAATGGAATTCGTCATTGTTTCATTATCATGCATTTTGATGTTTTGATTAAAATATGAATTGTGCTTGAGTGCTATAACAATGTTTTCAAACATCACTCTTCATGTTGGATCTTAATTACTCCTTTTTCCATTTCTTTATATATATATATTTTTTGTTATATATTCTCAAGTTCAGTAAGATATAGTGATCACTTCGTTCCTTTGTTCTTTTGTTGTTCCTATAATACCCATAATGAAAATAAATTTTTCATAACCATTATCATATACATTTATTTTTTCCACAAAGAATTCGACTACAAAATGTAATCATTATAAAAACAATTTTAAATTTATGAACCAATACTTATCTTTATGGTTTTAATGTGCTCTGCAATGATGTTAAGGGAAATAATTTATCCTTTGACACACCCTCAAGGTTCCAACCATATGCATTCCTAGTTTTGTCTCTTGTTTCCATACTGACCCTTTAGGCCTAGCTATCCCCTTCTCTGCACTATAATCTCTTGAGTGATCCATCATTTGCAAAGGTGTCCCTTACAAGGAGAGTGACAACTCATTACCATAATTCCACTGGTAATAATTACGTAGCATTCCATGGAAACCATAGGGTCTATTGGCATCACTAAGATCTGCTTCTTGAGATTTATTTCTTTTAGCCATTTTTCTTTTTATATTGTTGTCCTCTTGATAGACCTTCCATGTAGTCCCTTAAAAATGACCACCATAGCTTGCATATCCTTTGTTACAATTATCTAATAGCTCCTAAAATGTACTCATACACATGATTTAATAACCAATTTATCATTTCACATATTACATAAACATTTTCATAAAATATAGTGTGTCCATGTGTAATATCCCTAGCATAATCTACCGTAAAAACTCTTGTAAAATGAGTGTTGTTGAATAACTAAATATTATTAATTCTTATATTGATATTACAAGAAGAAAATTCTTCTAACTCTTAATTACAAGAATATTACAAGAATTAATTCTTAAATCTTATATTGAGCATAATTTATATTCTTCTATGTAAATAAATTATATTTGCAAGTTGATATATTTTATGAGTTTTAGAACTAATGAGTCACAACTTTATAAAATCTATGGATATGTGATATTTTGTCATAAGGAAAAAGCAAATCTACCTTGAAAAATCATGAGATATTTATGGATGATTTATTGAGTGATTGTAGAATTTAGAAAAATATGATTTATATAGTGATTTAGGATTTAGGAAAAAACGGATTTATGGAGTGATTTATGGGTAATTTATGGAATTCTCTTGGGATTTAAAATAACTATTGAATTTTATTAATTATACTTATTGTAAGGCTATGGAAAAAATATGAGTAAAAATGAAAAAATGCATGTAGAATCAAGCCAAGAGAAAGGAAGGAGGGATTCCAAGCAAGCATTAAAAGATAAGTAATTGTGCTCTTTGAAAATTATTGTATTTGCATATGGTGCATGAAGCAATAAGAATCAAACTTAATCCTAAGGATTATGAGAGCACCACTCATGAGAGGGGAGCTTGAGAGGAAAAACTAGGGTTCAACACAAGAAGCGAGGGAAGTAAGCGGGTAACCACGGAAGAGAAAGGAGGAGGGAGCTCCACTCCCTCCTATAGTAATGTGGTTTCAACAGAGGTAGAGCAGTGAATAGAAACAAGCCTCAAAACTCCTTGGAGAACAAGAAAAAAAAATTTGACACTCAGAAGGTGGAAGGCAGCAAACCCCATGAAGAGGAAGGTACCCACGAGAAAGTCTGACAGGAGGAGAAAGGAGAAGACAGAGGTTAGGGATCTGAGAATAGTGCTAAGATGGGGCCCTGTAAACCAAAGTCCAACATTAAACCGTGGGTAATCCTAAATGATCTATCTCTGTAACAACATAGGGATCATATTACAAACTATGCGATAATATGCAAGTTTATGGGAATCTGACTGATGGAAAAAGCTCTGTACACTTGGATAAAATACACCTGGAAACCAAAAGGAGAGTTAAATATACATCTTGGATCTAAAGGTTTTTTTATTGTGGTATTCACGAACTTGGAAGACAGGGACAAAATTTTTGAAGGAGGACCATACTTCTATGCGGCTGTTGGTCTCTATATGCGACCGTGGATGATGAAATTTGTTCCTGAGCAAGAAGCATTCACATCAGTCCTAGTATGGATTAGACTATACTCTTTACCTTTAGATTATTGGATGCAAGAATCTTTAAAATCTATAGGTAACAAATTAGGTCATCTTTTAAAGATTTCAGAGGCAACTC
Source organism: Pinus taeda (assembly GCA_000404065.3). Classification (NCBI taxonomy): domain Eukaryota; kingdom Viridiplantae; phylum Streptophyta; class Pinopsida; order Pinales; family Pinaceae; genus Pinus; species Pinus taeda. Next base: position 26,972 of record APFE030885182.1, read on the forward strand.
TTCGAGGAAAGTATACCTCCTTTGCCCACATATGTGTTGAGATGGACTTATCAGGAGCACTCCCAGATGAAGTTATCCTAGAAGTCTATGATGATGAATGGGTTCAAGCAGTTGACTATGAACACATACCATTTAGTTGTCACAAATGTCATGAACATGAACACCTATTCAGAGACTGCCCTCTCAATAAAAGGGAAGAACACCAAAAACAAACAAAGGGAAAGACCTCACCATTTTTATTAAGGTGGGAGGAAAATGGAAAGGAGGGGGAAAGAAGATCCAAAAGAGCCCTAGTGCAAGCAAGGCAAGAAGTCACAACAATTTTGAGATCTTAGAAGAAGCAGAAGAAGAGGAGGGAACTCAAATGAAACCAGAGGACTAGGAAAAAAGGGGGAAAGGAAAAGAGACTAGCATGGAGATCATTCAAGAACAGAATGAACACAAAATAGACCCTTTGAGCACCATGGAAATAGAAAGGGACCATTATATGACCCAAAGTGAAAGTGGTACAGAGGACCAAGACTTACAGGAGATCCTTGAGAGGGAGAACCTTGAACTAGAAAAGTTTCTAGAACAAGGAGGCAACAAAGGAATTAACTCTCTACCACAGGAGGAAGTTGATATGGTGCAACAACGATTCCTTAACAGGTCACATAATAAAGCCCTAGGAGTCAAAAGAGGAAATTACAATCATGAAAACAGAGGGGTTACCTCAATGGGATTGACAATAGGAAAAGCAGCTAAAAACGCAAGAAAGAAAAGAGGAAGAAAGAGACAGAAAGAATTGCTACTAGAATGTGGAAAACTCATGATCGAATCAGGAAGGATGAAATATCACTCCAGTTACTCCTTCACAGATCCCCCTCAATGAAGCTCACAACCTGGAACATTAGAGGACTAGGGAGTAGAAGGAAATAAAGAAATCTAAGTAATAGAATCAAAGAGGAAAGATTGGACATAGTGTTCATACAGGAAACAAAATGCTCTATAGAGAGGATAAGAGAAAAGCATAGCAAATGGTTAAATAAATATGAGTATCTTGAGGTCAAAGCAACTAAATCAGCTGGAGGTATTCTCACTCTATGGAATCCTTAGAAATTTGGTATTCTTGATGCGGAGGCATCCAGGCACTACCTTTCCTTGATTATGCAACTCGTGGGTGACAGGGAGTGTTATATGATCACCAATGTCTATGGCCCTCAACCACTGGAAGATAAATTCAGGCTCCTCACCTCTCTGGAGGAAATGAAAAAAAGACATCCAGCATTACCCTGGATTCTAGGCAGAGATTTTAATATGAACAGATCCCTAACGGGAAAAAAAGAGGGAACCAGAATACTTGGTAGAGATTTACTTGCCTTGTAGAACTTCCTCACCAATATGAAACGGGTGCATATGGACACAAGAAATGGAATTTTCACTTGGAATAATAAAAGAGGGGGTTCTACCCAAGTAGCCTCAATATTAGATAGATTCATAATCTCAGAAGAACTTATGCTCACTAGACGAAGCCTAGCAGCGTTCATCCTACCTTTTGAAGGTTCAGACCACTGGCCCATCCAACTGGAAGCTTCCTTAACTCGCAAACCAAGAAATAGACCCTTCAGGTTTGAGAATGCTTGACTCACTCACTCTGATTTCCTCACAAACATTGAGAAATTGTGGAAATAAGAGCTTCACTTTCAAGGCACAAACATGTTCCTTCTACATCTCAGTCTCAAGCACATCAAAGGATGACTCAAAGAATGGAATAAAAATGAGTTTAGAAACATCTTCAAAGCTAAAGGAGAAGTGGGAAAGAAATTATAGGAAATAAACGAAATTCTCATCACAGAAGGCTTTACAGAGGAAAGAAAAAAACTAGCAAACTTGCTTCAACATGAATGGGACAACAGATGTCTACAAGAGGAAAACTTCTGGAGACAGGAATCTAGAGTACAATGGATTAAGGAAGGGGAGAGAAACACCAAATTATTTCACAAATCCACCATAGCACATAGAAATAAAAATAGGATTTTGAAACTCACAAATCCTCAAGGAATAGAAAAAAATACTCATGAGGAAATGGAGGATGTACTAGTCCAGAATTTTCAGAGCATTGTTGAGGAAACCATAGCAGACATATCCAAATTCATGAGAAGATTTACTTAGTGCATTCCTAAACTAGTTTCTAGAGAAGACAATTATAATCTCAACAGACGAGTAACATAGGAAGAGGTTGAGGAAGTCATCAAAGAGATGCATAATGGGAAAGCTCCAGGCCCAGATGGTTTCAATGTGGACTTCTTCAAAATATGCTGGAAGATAGTCAAACAAGATATTCTGGAGGTAGTGGCAGACTCGAGAAACTCTAAATCAGTTTTGAGGGTGCTCAATGAATCCTTCATTGCCTTAATCCCCAAAAAGGAAAAAGCCACCTCTCCTGATATGTTTAGACCCATAGCATTATGCAATGTGGTGTACAAAATAATTTCCAAAGTCATTGCCAACAGACTTAAGCCCCTCCTCCCAACTCTAGTGTCAGAGGAGAAAACGAGTTATGTGGAAGGGAGACAAATTCTCAATAATATAATTCAAGCTCATGAAGTGGTACATTCCCTCAAAATCAACAAGCAAGCAGGGATGATAATTCAGCTTGACATAGCGAAAGCGTATGATAAACTAAGTTGGGCTTACATAAGAGATGTTCTAAAAGCATATGGCTTTGACCATAATTGGATAAGGTGGGTCATGGCTCTCGTCACCACTGCTAGTTGTTCAATTCTTCTCAATCGCTCTCCTTCCAGAACCTTCAAGCCTACAAGAGGTCTTAGACAAGGTGATCCTCTTTCCCCATTCGTCTTTATTCTCATGATGGAAGGGTTAGGCAGAGCGATCACGACTGCCAAGGAGGAAGGAAGAATACAGGGCCTGAAACTTACTCGAGATGGAGACACTGTGACACACCAACAATTTTGTGGATGATACTATGCTGCAGGGCATACCTACAGTCAAGGAAGCCAAAGCTTTCAAGCAAATTCTGTATGAGTTTGCAATGGCAGTTGGTATTGAGGCAAGCCTCTCAAAATCAAATATCTTATTTTTCAATACTAATATTTCTATCCAAAGAAACCTCTCCAGAATTTTAGGCTTTCAAAGAGATTGATTGCCCTCGAAGTATCTGGGAGTTCCCCTCACTGACAAACTGTTGAACAAGGACATCATCAAAAAGTGGACAAACAGAGCCCTGAACCTAGGAGGGAGGCTAGTCCTCACTAAGGCAGTCCTTCAAACCATCCCAATCTACATGATATCAGCCCTTCCGGCACCAATAGGAGTCATTCAACAAATCAGAAACATTCAAAGAAACTTTCTCTGGGGGAAGGGGAAGAGAAAAATAAATGGGCTCTGGTGGCTTGGGATAGGATATGCAAACCCACATCCCATGGTGGTTTGGGTCTACATGAACCAGGCATTCTAAACAAAGTTCTGGGAGAAAAAGTGTGGTGGATATGGCTAAAGGAAATTCAAAACCCATGGGAGAAACTTTGGAAACAAAAGTATTCAATGAACTGGCATGAAAAGAACCTCATAAGAATGACAGGACAGGTAAAAGGTTCCCAAATTTGGAACAGGGCCTGGGAGAATAAAGCCTTAGTACAAAATCATAGTTTCTGGGAGATCAAAAGTGGAAATCTGGCCTGGTTCTGTAAGGACAATTGGCAGCAAGAAAGTAACCTCAGCAGTGAGAAATTATAAAACATCCAAACTAATACCATTAACAAAGGATTAAAGAGGGTAAGTGACTATTGGGACCAAGACAAGGAACAATGGAAAATGGAGAATTTGGAAACTTCCAGATTATAATGAGCTGACAACGGTGCAAACTCAAGCTAAAGCCCTGGAAGCTATTCTAGAAAAAAGGAAAATCTTGACCTCAACCTCAGATGACCAATTAAGATGGGGAAGAAATAATGAGGGTGACTTCAACCTCAAAGAAGAAAAAAGAATAGTTATAGGTATTAAATTTCCAAACACTGATAAGACATGGAAAGACCTTTGGAATAACCCACATTAGATGAAGATTAAACTATTCTGGTGGTTGGTTCAGCAAGACAAGATTATAACGTGGGAGAACCTCAGAAAGAGAGGGTTTTCTGGCCCCTCAAGATGTCACCTATGCAGCGAGCAGGAAGAAACCACAAATCTTCTTCTCAACCTTTGTTCCTTTACCTCAACACTATGGAAATGGGTTGAAAATGTCTTCAAACAGATAGACAGGAATGAAAATAATATCATTGTTACATTGAAAAATTAGAGAAGAGATTTCTCGAACAATGAGACAATAAACACAGTCTGGGCTTTGACTCCAGGGTTCTTGATCTGGAATGTACGGAAAGAGTGCAACAATAGGATTTTGAGAGACAAAAATGGACCAGTGAGTAGCATCATAACGATAATCCTTAAACAAGTAAAGGATACTGTCAACACCCTTGGGAGTTTTTCCACAGGAAAGCATACATGATACAGAGAGGCATGCATTCTGGAATGGTCAGAGGTACAGACTCATATCCCTCAGAGTCCACATCTTACCATAAAGCATACTTCAGAGGGAAAGGATTTTTGGTAACCCCATTCACAGGGCATTTTAAAATTCAACATAGATGGAGCCTCTAAAGGTAATCCTAGAGACGCTGGTTATGGTGGATTCATGAGAGATGAGGAGGGCAACATAAAAGTAATCTTTCCCACTCATCTGGGAAAAGCTGCCAACAATATGGTTGAACTCATGGCTATGGAGCAATGCCTGGAAATACTGATAGAGCATGACATGCATAATGTTAACATCAAAGCTGACTCGGAATTAGTCATCAATTCGGTCAAGCGGATAGGCTTAGGATCAGAACCAAAAAAAATCTCAGGCCACTGGAGGCTTCTACAACTCCATAACCGAATTCAATCACACCTAAGAATTCTAAAAACTCTCAGGTTTGTGTATGTACGCAAGGAAACCAATAGAGTTGTGGACTGGCTAGCCAATGAAGGGGTCAGATGCACATGAACTAACATGTTTTGTAGGTGGGAGGAGGTAGTAGACAGCCAAATGCGAGAACGTTGTTCTTCTCGGGTCCTCATAGACATGGAGTAATACCAAAATAGACAGGGCCATAAAATATCAATGTTTGTCAATGAAGATTAGGAGTATATTAGAAGGATACACAGAGTATGGGAACTTGAGGGTCTCACAGGAGATCAACATAGTTTGTAGTGGCACTGGAGCTACTGGAAGCCTTGCCAGAGAAAGTCCTCGTGCCATTGGCAGTTTGCTAATGAAGAAAAAGATTGGCGAAGATAGGCTATTGAGCTAGATTGTGAATTCAGAAGGAAGACATTGGGAGGCAAAACAACTCCTGGTTTACCACCTTTATCGGGCACCCTCAATTCCGATGGGGTATTCATGGATTGCTTGCAATGCCACTCAACTGTCCACAAGTGGCTTTGGGAGGAGAAGGAATACCATCCTCATCAGGCGAGTATTCCTCAGGCCACAAATCCGCGTGATATGGCCATGGGCCGTTCAATCATAAGGAAACAAATCGATGGCTGTAGGCAGTCAAGTGAGTTAGTGGGTCCGAGAAAAAAGCAGCGGGAGTCAAAACAGCTTTCACTAAACCACCCTTTTCGGGCACCCTCAAATCCAAAAGTGGTTTTTATGGAGTGCACACGATGCCACCCAGCTGTCTACACGTGGCTGGGGGAGGAGAGAGAATACCACCCTCATCGCACAGGTATTCCTTGGGCTTTTGCTCCGTGTGATATGAATGTTGACCGTTTGATCAGGCGGGAGCAGATCGACGGCTATAGACTGTCGAGCAGGTTAGTGGGTCTAGGAGTCAAATATGCTTTTGGTTTACCACCCTTATCAAGTGCACGTGATGCCACTCGATCGTCTACACGTGGCGTGGGGAGAAGAGTGAAGACCACCCTCATCGAGAAGCTATTCCATGGGCTACTGCTCTGCGCAATATAGATTTTGACTGTCAGATCAAGAGGGAGTAGATCAACGACTTCTGAAAGTTGAGCAGTTTTGTGGGTCCAAAGGAAAGTTAGGGGATCCAAGTTCTTTTGGATTTTGGTTTTATTTCTCTCTTAAGTTCGCCTTTTGGCTAGTATTGTTTCGGGTAGAGATACAGTCTTCTACTGATTGGTTCAGGAAGTGGTAGATCCACAGCTCAGGTTCATAGGGCTTGTCATTGGATCTGAGTTAACCTCTTCAGACCTATTTTCTTTGGCTTTATTCTCTATTCCCTTCTTTAAGTCCATCATTTGTATGTTAGTGGCATTTTTTCTGTAAGGGCACTAAGGGTTGATTTATTTCTTCCCTTTGTTGGAGGTACGGCGTCATCTTATCGCCTGTTGTAAATTATGTAACTTATTCTCTTTCACAAGTCAATAGAAGTTCCAACTCTTTCTTTAGCAAAAAAGAAGTAATAAGAATCAAATTTATTTGCATGAAAAACTTCATATGATAAAGAGTTGAGATTATTTTCTTGGAAAAACCTCCATGGAATTTTGTGCATAGAGGAATAAGTGTCTTGTTCATTGAATTCTTAAAGATTTCATGTGCATTGAATTCTTAAGATATTTTCATGGCTAAATAATTGTGTGAATTGCATGATTTATTGGAATGTCCAAATATGTCTTTGTATCTTCCAAACTGTGATAAATGTGTAAACCTAAAAAGAGGTTTTTGTAAATGATCCTTTTCTCTCCAAAAGACTCTTCCATATTTGAAAAATTCATTTAAAACTTCTCGAAAACTGTGTCTAAAGTTGATGAGTAAAATAGAAATTATTCAATATTTATATCCAGAAAAATTTGCTACAAAGATTCATTTGAATATTCCAAATCCTTACGCATATATAAAAACTGAGAGATGTTGTTTTTAATGAACCCATTCCCAACAAAGATCTATTTTGTTTTTCAAAAAATCATTTCCAGATGTTTCGAAACTACATCCAAAGTTGATGACTAAAGCAGGAAAAATAGAGTAAAACATAGTGCTTTCATTTGGTTTTTCGTCTGGATAAGAATAGTTGTTTATGTACATATAGAGGTAACTATTGTGTTAATTTTCTTGAAAAAAAATTAATTGTATGCACGAACAAATAACTATTAAGTTTGATATTTATTGAAAAAAATTAAGTTATTCGCCCGAATAGAACAATTATGTTGATATTTATTGAAATGAAATAAGTTATTTTCATGCATAAAAAACTAGAACAATTATGTTGATAATTCTTGAAAATGAATTAAGTTATTTCATTTAAAATATTACTAAGTATGTTCTCATGATGCATATGCATTAAATTTTTAAAGAGAAATATTCGACTCTTAAAGAGAATATGTGCCTATGTGCATAGGAATAATAACTAGCATATTGGATCTACTAGAAATAGATATGTGATTTTACATGCATGGGAAGCTTGAGTCATATAGACAGAGATAATTAACTTTTGTGAGAAAGAGTTCACATAACAATTTGCATAAAATTCAATTAGTTGTGTTATTTGAGAAGGATTTGTTATTCAAGCTATTTCTTGAGGAAATATTACAAATTTGTCTGATGTGTTAAATGATAGGGGGATATCTTGTATTGTATGCATAACATCTTGTGAGTTATCTAATTTTTCAAAAAAGAATAATTAGTGTTTTAGATTCCTTAGAATATATATATAAATATATATATATATATATTATATATATATATGCAAGGAAGTATTTGTTTTGATAGAATTCTTCAAAAACAAGATAAGAGAAAAAGCATGTCCTTGTATGCTTTATTGAATTAGATTCTTGGAGAGGAAAACTGGTAATTACATGCTTTATTGTGTTAAGATTATTTAGAGAAACATATACACTTGCACGGATGGAAAAGTATAGTTTTGGTACTAGATTTCTAGAGAGGAGGGTGAAATCACATAATATTGATTATGTTATCCTTCCGTTGGGAAAAATAAAATTCATTTGCACACCTAAAGGGATTATCTATGATATTAGCTTTCTTTTGGGAGAGAATTAGGTATAGTTATTCAGATAGATCTTCTGGTAATAAGAAAATGTCTCTTTGCATGCATGAAAGAATAAATGTTATGTGTTTGACCCCTTGGAAAAGAAATGTGTTTATCCATGCAAGATTTAGTTACTTTCCTTTGGAAAGAAATATATGTTTCACATGCAAGCAGAACAATCTATCATGTTATTTTCTCTTGGAGAGGACAAGTAGTTGCATGCAAGACATTATAACTATTATGTTAACTTTGTTTGAAATAGAGCTTGAATTTTTATATATAATAGCCATTGTGAATAACTCTCCTATGGAAAATATGTTTTTGGAAAAGAGCATGCATTCACATAAATAAGTATAAAATCTATTACGTTAATCCCTTTGGAAAAGAAAAAATAATAGTAGGAATAAAGAAAATTGCTTGTTGGGATTTATGTCGAAAGCTTATTATTCATTTGCATGCACAAGATCAAATATGTAGTATCTTAGGTTTCCTTTGGAAATAATATGAAAGTGCATGCAAGATTATGTTAGCGTTTTGTTGGAAAGATGATGCTCGATAGAGATTTGCTTGTTACAAATGCATGTGCAATGATGTTAAAGAAGGCAATTTCCTAATATTCTTTTCATGTCTTATGCATGCACATAAACATATGTTGAAGTGTCACTAATAAAGATCGATTATTGGTTTATTAATATTTTATCTAATCGTGATATCAAATATGCTCATGGAAAAAATGGCATGAAAGGACAGTGACTTGTGCAAAGGAAAATTTATGTTTAACATTGTGGCAGATAAAGATTTCTTGGTCCATGCAGATTGAAGCATTCCAACTAGAGGATGATCCACTGATGGAAACATTTAGACCAAAAAGACATAGAGGTTAAGGATTTGTGGGTAAATGATATCGTGTTGATTGTATTAGCTTATAACTAGTTATGTTTCATTTAAGATGATTTTTCTATGTAAATATTTATAAAAATGGTTAAGGAATGGAATCCCTTATAACAATTGAATGAGGGGTGAACACCCTCACGAGTGTTTAATAATAAATTAGACGTTCACTGGTTTTCACCCTACAAGGTTTCCAGCGTATATCAGTGTGACAGTGTTTAATGATGTGATTGTTCATTGTTCTATTTTTGTGATGATAATTCCTTTCATGACATGATGTTTATATTATCAAGTATGTGATTTACTAACTGAGTTAAAATAATCATGGAACTGATGAATAATTATAGTAGGAAATTTAAGTTAATATTCTACAACAATGAGATCTAATGGTTCTATATCTCAGTATGCTTTTACTAAATATTTATTTATGTAATTATGATGGCTATTCTAATCATAGTTGAGGGAATATAGAAAGTAATTTAAAAAGTTACACATTGGTAAATGTTGAAAAAATTTCCTAACTCCATGCATCTTCTAGCGAGGTTGTTAGGGGATGTTAAACCATGCATTCACCCTATGCATTAGTAATGATTTTAGTCATATCCAAAAATATATTAGAATGATGTGTGGATGTTTAAAATTTGCACACCTTATAATGACTCATGCATACCTACTCAATGTAACCCTACATTACTCTCATGTCACAAACTTCTAACTATGCATTCCATTATGGTAAATTAGAAGGTCTAGCTAGAAATTCGAAACATCATCCATCATCTTCCATGCCAATTCTCTAATATTAGTTTAATCATTTATATGCCTTCCTTTTTATCACGAATAAAACACCAAGGACAAGAATCCTTTGGTTCTATTTAGTGTTGGAAAAAATTGTTGTAGCTGCTACAACACCCTCCAAAATTTTGACTTACACTCAATTTCAAAGCCTTCCTTGGCCTTCCACATTGTTGTCTCAAAAACTAAAATTCATTTCATGTACTTTCTTGAATTATTTTTCTCCCCTTTGAAAGTTGGGTAAATTGTCGTCTTTTCGCTTGATTGGTTGTCGCACAATGTGTAGAATCTTGTTCTGATGGTTTAAAGGGTATATATTTGTGTATATGAGTTTTTCTAACTATTTAAACATCTCTTAGACACATTTACAATGTTTTGAGTAGTTCCGCACAAGTGTCGTCATGGTCATCCCAAAGTCTATCTTAAGTGTTGCACTGGTCGTAACTAGTCATAAAGTTGTCACATAGAGGAGAATGCATTTTTCATGTGTCATTGGTGATCTATGTTGTTGTATCATCAAGTATTCTAAGTGTGAGATCATAGTCAATGTCTTATCATTGTTTACATTAGTCTAACTGCTCTCACACTTAGCTATTTCTGAGAAGGCTTCCCAACCAAGCAACCTGGCTTCATCTAGCCTCCTTGAACAATGCAATGTGCAGTTTTAGTCCTCTAGTTGTGACCTTTCCCTCAATATGACCCTAACTGCACACTAACATAATCACAAGCCTCAAACACATTACTTGATCCTTTGAACTGGGAAATTGTGCAATTTCTCAACATTCCTTGTCTCCTGAAACTACGCAATATGTCCTCTCACTATCCACCCCCTCACCCTGTCTCACTAGCTCCTAGAAATATGCAGTTTTCTCCCTCAGTCCAACCTGAAATACACACTGCGTAGTCTCAATGCTGAAGCTTCACCCCTGGCTACTTGAACTGTGTAACTTTGTAGTCACTAGTCCCTCTCTCCTGATCTGTCACCTGGTTTTGACTCCGTCAATGGATAATAATGCACCTTCCAAGACTAGGGGGTTTTCAGACGTATGTTGTCTTGTCATGAGTGAATTGTAGATATAGGTACCTTATTAGCTATGGCGAGATGATGAAGAAAGAGATGGAGGAAAAAATGATGAAAGACACTCTTATAGCTGAACATGCAAGTTGATTAATCATAAGAAAGAAAAAGTACATCAGTTTGTGATCTCAACTCAAGACTTAAGATCATTTAATATTCCTTATCACCAAGGCATACAGTGGTGAAAAGAAGAGTATTCTCAAGTAGACACTCAACACACAACAAAAATAGTGGCTTAACACTGCACATCATCAAGCAGTCCATGTTAGCGGTGTCATGTCATGTCATGAGTTGTCATATTCCACATCGTCATTGTGGATTATGTAAATGGTATTCAAAATGTATTGTAAAGTTGATGTCCAAAAGAGACACATGGAATATAAAGAGTCATGTAATTTGAAAAGTCAGAGGAAGTCAAATATTCATGAGGTTAGTCAAATATTCACAAGCAGGGGGACGCATCATCCCTTGGTTATATATGCTCCCTCATTATATGAGCAAAGGACGTTTTCACCTTGGATCCTCCCGCAAGGTATTCGAGAGATAAGCTAATTATTTTTAGGAGCAAGGAGTGGCTCCAATGCTCTACTATTGGAGCTAGTGGTGTTCATTGTATACATCTGCGTTGGAACTTTTACTTTATATGAGAACCCCTATGGGCTAGCACATTCTTCATGCATGGTTTATGGATATTTGTAAGACTATTATGTGAATGTTTGTAATTCATGTTTGCTTTCATCTTTGCTAAAGTAGTTGAACTATTTTGGTTATTTTGGTACTTATCATATTGAAAATTTGTTGTAATTGCTATTATCGTTATCACATCCTCACAGACTATTCCATTGAATATTAGAAAAATATCCCTCGTTGTATTTGTTTCAATGATCATCGCATCTTTGTGGACTATTCCACTTGATGTTGTACAACCCTTCTTGTTCATGTGTGTCTCTACTAGGGTGGTAGTACTACCTCTCTCTTAGAGGCTCACTTTTCCTCCCCTCCACAGTGAAATAAATTTGACACACATACAATCAAACACTCACCAAGAACACCCCTGTTTATTTTCGAGGGCATCATGCATCCCACTCTCTTGCTGACAGTTAGAGCCAAAGAAAATCCATAAGAATACATGGGAACCGGCCTGATATCTCAGATGGGTCTCCTACTCCAAATGGTGTGAGGTCTAATTGGGAATTCACAATAGGGAGACCCCTTGGTTGACGTATTTCTAGCAGCACTAACACAACCCTGATCATCAATTAAAAGTAGGGATATTATTGGGAATCTATTTTGTTTTATAACCTTTCCATGTCCATTCATTATGAATTCACAGATGGATATATTTACTAACATATTTCTATATTAGGAATACATCTCTTGTCATGGCTTGGTCATTACCCAGAACCAACATAACACTACATGCCATTTATTTGAATATAAATGCATTAATGCATTAACCCATCTATAATTGTCAAGGACTTGTTCGTTAACCACACTAAGTGTTTTATTATTTCAATTAATGCATTCCATTCATATAATGATATCACTCTACATTTTAACTTTCTCTAGCGAATTATTACCTAAATTCCTTCAATATTCATGCATTATCAACAAATACAAAATCATACCTTCCTAGATGGTATTAATTATTTTGTTTCTACTTGATTTTCTACCCCTTGAAAATGTTTGTTTTATTCCTTAATCATCATTCTACTAACCATGACCATAATTTTCATACGTAGTTTTATAATCACACTTTTAGTCATGCAATTTATTTTTATTACTAACCACAATAAGTCAACATTATAAACTTGTTATCATATAAACAACATAATTTATATGCTACAGTAAACCATATGTTTGGTCTATAACATGTCATATATGTGTTCAACATATTCCATGCTTTAATGCATATTTATATGCAACAAAAATGGACTTGTAATATGCACTCTAATGCATCTTCTATCAATCTATTGTGCTACGTATGCTTGTCCATAGATTTTGTTGAATCCCTTCAGGTTTCACATTAACGTTTTGTTCATCTATGCTTGGAAAATCCATTGGTTGAGCATGCTTATCCGATTTCTACTTGACTTCATTCATTTTTAGCTAACATATTTCACTAATGATACCATACTACAGTTCTTTCCTTTATGTTAGCAAACTTGTACCACTTAAATTTGTTAAGGATCACTTTTCATCCTTGCACTCTACTCATTGTGCACAATTGTTATGCTTCTAAGATATTTTCGTCAAAATCACTCCTGGTCATCGTACATGCCTATTACATATATTATGTTGTGTCCACTCCCTTCACTAATTAGGCCTTAATCAAGAATTCCTTAGTCAATAATTCAGCATAATCTATTGCTACATGCCTTATTTTCTTTGATTTCTATGTCATTCAATATTGGGGGTGCATTTAGTGCCCATACAATATTTTCAACATTATTTATATGCACCAATAATCTTCATTCATTGGTGTCACTATATTTTGAATGCTCTAATACACTTCAGATAGCTTGGAATCTATGTTGTGGTACCTCTTGTCACTAATTTCAATTCTCTTTAGAATTTTATTAATCCTAAAGTTCCTGTCAATTAGTGGAATACCTCTCATTCAAGGGTGGTTTCATTATTTTGGATCAGCTCATCCTACATGAATCTTTTTTCCCCGAGGAAAAATCGTACTTTTCTATTAATTTGGAAAATTACATGTTGTAACTACCTATGACATATGTTGTATGTTGCGGCCATAGTCTTCAAAGTATATAGGTTTGTACATAGACTACCCACTAAGGTTATACAATCACGATTCTATAAATGTTTATACAAAAATACAAAAATTATATAGTGCATAGATAACTGATATGTACTGCAAAAAATACTATAAATTTAGGGACTATCGGCCCTCTACTGTAGCTGATAGATGTAGGGCCTATGATAATAATGAAAAAACTTTGCCTCCCTCTATTCTTGTATTAACCATAGACCTCTAGGTTGGTTTGCAGCCCCCTTGGAAAGTTGATCTGCAATCTAGTTGCGCTCCCTATAAATGTGGAGACAAGAAATATGTTCAAAATGAGATTTTAATTACAAGGCATCATAAAAAATTTCTTTGAAAGAATGCACATGACACACAGATGTGCAATTGAACCAATTTATGATGATTTTGGAATTCCTAAATATATGAATGTGTTTACAATATTGTGCCAAGGAAAAATGTAATAAGTGTCTGAGTGAGATGAGTTTTGTAAAGTTGTTTGTGCCAGCGCCCAAACCCATGTGGATACGAAAAAAATGGCTGACTGATAGGTGAAGTAACAACAACCCCCCCCCCCCCCCCCCCCCCCCCCCACATCCCTGATCTTGAGAAAATCCATAAAAATAGGCCCAAGGTTGATTATGGTTGATGGCTTCAGGAGTTATAGTATGAACAGGTGGGGGGTGGTCATCATCGAGCACCTTACTAAAGTTATTTATGATCCGAGCAATAACAAATGGCCACCGAATTTGCATATTTTTAACGATTATACGATTTTGTCTCAACTAAGTATGCCAACAGATAATCAATGGGATATTACAACTTTTCATATTAGTGGAAGTCGCCCACCAATTGTTCCATGCGTCGATGATATTACACCCATCCCATTGTTGTGTGATTTCCATAGAGGAGAGGACTTGTTCTCACATGTATCGAACGGTTGTGAAAAATAGGAAGAGATTCTCATTCGATTCGGCCTTTTGGAAGATGACATGCCAGGTCGAACCATAGTGGGATCACTTCATCAAGTTTATGCCAATGGGTGCTTTATTCATAATGAAATTCCACATAAAGATATGAGTTCATCGGGGCACCTTAAGTTTCCAAAGGGATCTCTGCCACCCTTCCAGAATAGGTGGCTTGTGCGCAACATGTATGATGGGTTGTCCTTCATTGGGGGAGTATACTCTGTGTCTTGTAGGTGCCCACATGAGCTCATCTTCATCATTTGATATGCAGACATGTGATTCAAACAATTCACTGATGTAACCCTCCCATTCTTGTAGCCACTAGTCAGGGATATCAAGTGTGGCTGTTGATTTCCAAGCATGCATGAAAATAGTAGAGTTCTCCATATCCGTAATATGTGCATTCATGTTGGTGCCCCTATCATTTAGGAATGCAATAAGGTCCGGTGGGAGGCGATACATATTTCCACATCCAGTCCATGGATCTGAGCCAATTCGAACTGATGTACCATCTTTAATGTGCCAAGTGAAGCCATTCTTGATGGTAGGAAGATTATGAAATACATCCTGCCAAATAACTGAAATACCATGTCTGGATTCTCAAAAGTACACTTTGAGGTATCCATGCTACGAACATCTAGTAAACCAGAGTGGCCTCTAATACAGATTTAATAAGCACCAACCTCCCTTCTCTGGATAAGAAATGGTGATTCCAATTTAGAAGTATTTTCTCCACCTTAGCCACCAACCAGATCTAGTCTTCTATTTTGTACCCATGGGATTTGATATGGAACCCTAGATATTTAAGTCCATCTTCCAAATAGTGGATTTGAAAAAGAAACTTTAGGAATGCAAATCGGGTTTCCTGTGGAGAGCATGTCGAGAAAGTAATGGTAGACTTTGGCATGTTTATTTCCATCCCAGTGGCAGCATTAAAAAGTAACATGATATCATAGAAAGTAGAGACATCTCAGATGCTACTTCTTAGGAAGATAAGCACATCATCTATGAATAGAAGATGAGATATTGTACACTATGTTAGACTCTGTCATGTTATTCCTCTGTCAGAGTCAAATTCTAGTTAAAGTTCATTTCTCGTCACTAGCAGTGATTAAATGCTAGTTTAATCAAAAGAGTTATTTTAATTTTTGAGTCTAGGGTTTTGTCTTCAGAAGTGTCTCAATAACATGTGCAAAGCTGGAGGAAGGTTTAGGAAGTTATTATTTCAGGAGTCTCATCATCATTAATGATTAAAAGGATGATTCTTCTCCAAAACCCTGTTTTGGAGAAGAAATTGGCAAATTAGTTGTTTGTAATAACCATGTAATTTTCTGTCTTGGAGATTTCAAATGCAGGCTCTATTTCATGCTAAATATCCCTGCAAACATACAAAGAAAAAATCCATCATTCAAGTCAGCAAAACAAAAGGAAATTGGAAAGTCTTCTATCTGAAATAGAGAGGGTTGTCTACTTACTTAAAAATGCAGACCCAAACTGGAGATGTTTCTCTAAAACAAGAGACACATGACATGGAATATTTTTATGCTTTTTTTTTTTCAGTTGTTCAAGGCTTGGGAGTCATCCATCCCAACAAGATTCAGGGTTGCTCCATTGTTGGCAAGTTTGTCCGTAAACTCATTTGCAACCCATTCCACATTCCAAGAGTGAAGAGCATTGTTATAAGGCGATTTTGTGAGTTTGTGAGCAAATTGGGTCGTTTCCAAGGCACGCGGCGCATTAGTGGCACGCGGCGCATCAGGTGACAAATTCCAGTGCTATTTTACACACGTGCGGCCGCATCAGGAGCGCGCGGCACATTGAAGTTTATGCCCAGACTTTGTCCAAAACACACTCAAACACCTCTCTCATGCATCAAATCACAGGTAGGCTTACATTCACGGCTTGTTCTTGGTTTTTGAACGATTTATGTAAAGAAATTATGCTATATTTGCCATGAAAAACCAAGTGTAAAAACCCTCCTTGTCAATTAATTTGTTGTAAGGATTTAAATGCCAAGATTGCTGTAGGGTTTTCAAAAATAATTGTTGCCAAGGTTTTCCTATTTCCTTTGTTTCCCATCCCCTTTTTTCACCATTATTTTCCCTAATAATTCCTCATAAACCCCACACCATCCTCCCTCAAAATCCTAATCCCTCCCTCCTATTATAAACATATAATCCCTACCTCATCCCAAAACCCTAAAACTTCAAGATTTCCATGTCCCTTCCCTTCCCTAAATTCTTTGTTTTATTTCCATTTTCCCCATTTCCCTAAATGTTTCCCTTTTCCTAACAATTCCCTTATCATTTGTGTCCCCTTGGTCACAGCATTTTGAGAAAAAGAAAAAGTCTACAATCAATTTTGCACACATTTGTATATCACCATATATATATTCCAGCTACCTTGTTTCTAAAAGAACATGTCAGAGACCGAGTCAGTATATGAGCAGGATTATGATAGTGACTCTACACCGGAGGTAAATGTAACTAATGTGCCACTGAGGTATCACAAAGGTGGCAAGAGTGGACAGCATGTTAGGGAAGAGCCTACTTCTTTGGCTCAATTGCAAGCTTGCCCACTTGCAACGGGTTGTTTTCAGCGCCAATCATTATACCAATATTGTGAGATGATCTCACAAACCTCAGCATCATTGGGAACTAGTCCGTCTATTTGTCCTTAACCTACAGGATGGTAATGTAAAACCTTGCCGGAGTGGATTTTACCTTGTCACCCAACACTATTGCTCAGGCTATCGGGATACCAAATGTAGGGGAGGAATGGAGCAAACGCCAGATGCTAGAAAGGTATTATTATGAGCCATATATCAAGCCCAGATATATCAAACACTTGAGCGCAGCCTTTCCTTTCAGATTCCTAAAAGATGAGTTTGCACCGTTGATGAAACTCATCATTCGGTATTTCAACTGTGAGGGCAGATTCTCCCGTCTCTATGCATACCATGTCCGTTTGTTGATGCATTTCACACGGTACGTATGATGAAAATTCCGTTTTTCATGTGTCGAAACATAGAGAGGATGGTGCCTTTAGTACAGAGGAAGAGCCCGGCACATCAGTATAGGAGCATATATCACTATGCCTTGATCAAAATCATAGTGATGCATCAGTTGGCACAACAGGGTATTGCTTGGGAGGAATTCATCTCCCGTGGTTACTTTTCCGCGCTACAACCTCCTCCATAGATATTTCATGATGAGGGAGGGCCTTCACAACAGTTTGACATTCCTGAGACCGAGCATGTTGATGCTCCAGTATATGTGACATATCAGAGAGGCCACAAGGCCTTATTTGCATCCGCACGACGAGTATTATCTCCACCCGGGGTGGAAGGGGTCTCGTTGACATCATCAGGACAACGAGTATTATCTCCACATCATGTGGAAGGGGTCTCGCCTCCTTCTTCAGCACAGGTACAGATTCAGGATAGGGGCAAGAGACCCATGGTTGATGAGGGTCCTTCAGGAGGTCAGGATCTGGGTATCATTGATGTTGATGCTAGCTCGCCTAACTCGGAGCTCAAGGAGATCATCCGAGAGCAAAGGGCCGAGAATGAGTCGCTGCAAAAGAAATTGTAGATGGCTAAATGGGTGATCAACTACTTGGAGCAGCGCAACAAACAACTGGAAGATGAAAATGAACTTTATGAGCTGCGGAAGATTCGGGAAGACCGGGAATTGGCCCGAAGAAGATCCGGTGATTTGACACCTATTGATCGAGAATCAATGCTCATCTGAGTAAACACTCATTTGGAGAAGTTGTTGGCGAAGGCAAACAGGGACAAAGGCATGCTTCTCCATATGAAAACTCACTATTGGGCTCGCATGCATGTTTGCAAAGCGAGAATGAAGATCCTCAAGAGGCATTTGAGCAAAGCGCAAAAAGAACGCAAAAGGCCCGATCAGCT
Source organism: Pinus taeda (assembly GCA_000404065.3). Lineage (NCBI taxonomy): Eukaryota > Viridiplantae > Streptophyta > Pinopsida > Pinales > Pinaceae > Pinus > Pinus taeda. The sequence continues at coordinate 45,438 of APFE030885182.1, forward strand.
TCGAGTTTTGGCCGAGGCTTCGTTAGTTGATCATGATACATGATGGAGGGTCTTCACTCCAAATTTGGGCAAATTTGGAGAAAATTTTGTCGTTTCAAAATTTTTGGCTTGCGAAACAGGTTTTTTGGCTCTACGCGTAGCACACAGTGCGCGACCCATAAGATGGGGAGGTCCAAATCACAGATGGCTTATAGTTTTGGATTTTTCATGATGAAATACACATGCTCAGCCATTGCCAAGACATTTCATCAAGTTCTGGGTGACCAAAAGGCTCAAAAACATCATGAAAATCACCTTTCTGCCACTTTTTGCACCAACAGGATGTACTTCTGGGAGAATGCACTTTTGGAGAGTCAAATGGACACCAAGTTGGAAAATTCCACTTGGGTTAGAAAGTAGACATCCAGGGCTTTCCAACAAGCCAACCTGAGCTCAATTTGGATGCTGACAAGTGCCCCAAAAGCAGGTGGAAAGGTGCGCGGCGCACAGGGTTTTTTGGCACAGGTTTCCTCCTCAACGTAGCAAATGAAGCCAGTTTGACCAGTTTTGACTTGTGATGTGATTTTTCAACCTTCTTGATGTAATTAATGGACCTTTATGTTGATTTGACACTTATTTACCTATTCTAGATGATTCATTCATAAAATAACAAAAATTTAATGAATGAATTGGTTTCCTAGCTTATAGAGGCAAGTTGTTTTGACTGCCTAGATTGTAGTGCTTTGTTTAGAATTGGTTGAAATAGCTCCTAGGATGATGAGCTCGACCCCTAGAGGCAAGGGAATGTGTTGGCTTGCCTATATTATGTATTTTCTTAGTCATTTTCAGGGTTGGACTCTTGGGAATAGCTTGAGACTCTATTGTACATATCTTATCTGCATTTTTGGCAAAGGAAAGACCAGGGTTTTGCAACACTATTTGGGATTCATGTGGCTTTATGTGTTGATGTTGTGCTTCTTTCAGTATTTGTAAGTTGTTTATGTGTATCACTTTCCTTCTCTTATCTTCTGCAATTAAACAAATGAAGTGTTAAGGTAGAATCCATGAACTTGCTATGCTCTGCCTTTAAATTTGTTTAATTTTCTATGTTTTCTTCAGTTTAAGGAGAATCCTTGAGACTTCCTTGCTCTCCTTAGCTCCTCACCAGTCTGATCTACCCATATCACTTGCTTTAAGGCATCAAAACAATCGCCTATCTTGCCCCAAGTAGACCTTTGCAAAAGCTGTGCCTCATCCCCGCACCCAAAATTGCCTTTCCCTTGAATTCAACAAAACCTCGAAAACTCAATTTCACAGTCTTTGTACTTCATACCTAGCCTAAAATTAGTCATCAATTCAGTCATCTCAACCTCGTTGATTATATTTTGCCGAGATTGACCCGGAGAGAGCCCTCTCCTGTCCTCGTAGGGCTAGCTACGAGGCTAAGCGTGGTTTGATGTAGCCTTGAGTGTTACCTTATTTCAGCCTAAGGTAGATTTGAGCACTAACATAATGGCGACTCCACTAGGGAAGATGGTTTGCTGTTGATGTGACATTCAACTTGTTGATTTTCTTGTCCCAGTACATGAAATCAAGTTGCAGATCTGATGTTGATGGTGGACAGCAGCCAGACACATATGAAGGTTGAAACATTCACCTGGCGACTCCAGCTCGATCCAGACATTCCAGTGCTCGCTGATCCATTTATGCAATGGTAGAGTATGTGGCAAAGCCTGCACTTTGTGAAGCTGTAAACGAAGTTAGAAATTGGTTAGCGGATTTTGAAATTAATGAAGAATTTTTCAGTGCCTTGTTTCAATGTTTGAAATCTCCGAAGTTTCCTCTTGAAGCTAAAACTAGTGTCTGTGAGTTAGTTGTTGAAAGAGTTGAGCAGGAGATTCAGTATTTGAATGAGCAGATCCAGTCATACGATTTCCGAGATCCCAAAAATTTCTTGGAGAATCTTCCTCCTTCAAAACAAGAAATAATAGCACTGCCTACAGATGTTTGCATTGACAGTGTGCAGCTGGAGGTATGTTTTGTAGAGTTGGGGTAGCAAATAGAGTTTGGCTATTGCAATCCTATTGTAGCATACATGGAAATGTTTTTCAATTTGACTGATAAATCAAGTTGTCTTATACATAGCTAGATTCACTAGGTGCATGAAGGGCTGCCAGCAATTGCATCTGTGATCCGGTTGAAGCACTCTCAAACGCGTTTTTCTCAAATTTACTTGAATGGTTGATCTGGCATTACAGTGTTACCTGATCTATTGTTTTTGCAGCGAAGTAGGGTAGATTTTGTAAATAAATAAGCAGCTAAAAGGAAGCATTTAATTCTAGTTTCATTACAGTTTAGTTTGAAGTTTGTCGAGTCAGTTTTTCAATCATTTTTCAGTCCATAAATGAGTCGGTAATGTCGTGTGTCTGTTGAAATAATGACTCCATAGCCTAATGGATGGAGGCTCTGTCTGCTCTCCCAAAGCTCTGTGGTTCTTGGCACCTCCAAAAAGCGGCATCTGCCATCCCCATTGGAGCCAATGTTAGACTCTGTCCTGTTATTCCTCTGTCAGAGTCAAATTCTAGTTAAAGTTCATTTCTCGTCACTGGCAGCCATTAAATGCTAGTTTGATCAAAAGAGTTATTTTAATTTTTGAGTCTAGGGTTTTGTCTTCAGAAGTGTCTCAATAACATGTGCAAAGCTGGAGGAAGGTTTAGGAAGTTATTATTTCAGGAGTCTCATCATCATTAATGATTAAAAGGATGATTCTTCTCCAAAATCATATTTTGGAGAAGAAATTGGCAAATTACTTGTTTGTAATAACCATGTAATTTTCTGTCTTGGAGATTTCAAATGCAGGCTCTATGTCATGCTAAATATCCCTGCAAACAGACAAAGAAAAAATCCATCATTCAAGTCAGCAAAACAAAAGGAAACTGGAAAGTCTTCTATCTGAAATAGAGATGGTAGTCTACTTACTTAAAAATGCAGACCCAAACTGGAGATGTTTCTCTAAAACAAGAGACACATGACATGGAATATTTTTATGCATTTTTTTTCAGTTGTTCAAGGCTTGGGAGTCATCCATCCCAACAAGATTCAGGGTTGCTCCATTGTTGGCAAGTTTGTTCGTAAACTCATTTGCAACCCATTCCACATTCCAAGAGTGAAGAGCATTGTTCTAAGGCGATTTTGTGAGTTTGTGAGCAAATTGGGCCGTTTCCAGGGTGCACGACGCATCAGGTTGGGTGCGCGGCGCATCAAGCGACAAATTCCAGTGCTATTTTACACGCGTGCGGCGCATCAGGACCACGCAGCGCGTTGGGTGAGGTGCACGACGCATTGAAGTTTATGCCCAGACTTTGTCCAAAACACACTCAAACACCTCTTCCACACATCAAATCAGATGTAGGCTTACATTCGTGGCTTGTTCTTGGTTTTTGAATGATTTATGTAAAGAAATTATGCTATATTTTCCATGAAAAACCAAGTGTAAAAACCCTCCTTGTCAATTAATTTGTTGTAAGGATTTAAATGCCAAGATTGCTGTAGGGTTTTCAAAAATAACTGTTGCCAAGGTTTTCCTATTTCCTTTGTTTCCCATCCCCTATTTTCACCATTATTTTCCCCAATAATTCCTCATAAACCCCACACCATCCTCCCTCAAAATCCTAATCCCTCCCTCCTATTATAAACATATAATCCCTACCTCATCCCAAAACCCTAAAACTTCAAGATTTCCATGTCCCTTCCCTTCCCTAAATTCTTTGTTTTATTTCCATTTTCCCCATTTCCCTAAATGTTTCCCTTTTCCTAACAATTCCCTTATCATTTGTGTCCCCTTGGTCACAGCATTTTGAGAAAAAGAAAAAGTCTACAGTCAATTTTGCACACAGTTGTATATCAGCATATATATATTCCAGCTACCTTGTTTCTAAAAGAACATGTCAGAGACTGAGTCAGTATATGAGCAGGATTATGATAGTGACTCTACACCGAAGGTAAATGTACCTAATGTGCCACGGAGGTATCACAAAGGTGGCAAGAGTCGATAACATGTTAGGGAGGAGCCTACTTCTTTGGCTCAATTGCAAGCTTTCCCACTTGCAATGGATTGTTTTCGGCACCAATCATGTTACCAATATTGTGAGATGATCTCACAAACTCAGCATCATCGGGAACTAGTCCGTCTATTTGTCCTTAACCTACAGGATGGTCATGTAAACCTTGCCAGAGTGGATTTTACCTTGTCACCCGACACTATTGCTCAGGCCACCGGGATACCAAATGTAGGGGAGGAATGGAGCAAACGCCAGATGCTAGACAGGTATTACTATGAGCCATATATCAAGCCCAGATATATCAGACACTTGAGCACAACCTTTCCTTCCAGATTCCTTAAAGATGAGTTTGCACCGTTGATGAAACTCATCATTCGGTATTTCAGCTGTGAGGGCAGATTCTCCCGTCTCTATGCGTACCATGTCCGTTTTTCGATACATTTCACATGGGTACATATGATGAACATTCCATTTTTCATGTGTCGAAACATAGAGAGGATGGTGCCTTTGGTACAGAGGAAGAGCCTGGCACATCATCATAGGAGCATATATCACTATGCCTTGATCAAAATAATAGTGATGCATCAGATGGCACAACAGGGTATTACTTGGGAGGATTTCATCTCCCGTGGTTACTTTTTCGCGCTACAGCCTCCTCCAGAGATAGTTCATGATGAGGGAGGGCCTTCATAGTAGTTTGACATTCCTGAGACCGAGCATGTTGATGCTCTAGTATATGTGACATATCAGAGAGGCCACAGGGCCTTATTTGCATCCGCACGACGAGTACTATCTCCACCCGAGGTGGAAGGGGTCTCGTTGACATCATCAGCACAGCGAGTATTATCTCCACATCATGTGGAAGGGGTCTCGCCTCCGTCTTTAGCACAGGTACAGATTCAGGATAGGGACAAGAGACCCATGGTTGATGAGGGTCCTTCAGGAGGTCAGGATATGGGTATCATTGATGTTGATGCTAGCTCGCCTAACTCGGAGCTCAAGGAGATCATCCGAGAGAAAAGGGCCGAGAATGAGTCACTGCAAAAGAAATTGCAGATGGCTAAATGGGTGATCAACTACTTGGAGCAGCGCAACAAACAACTAGAAGATGAGCATGAACTTTATGAGCTGCGGAAGATCCGGGAAGACCGGGAATTGGCCCGAAGAAGACCCGGTGATTTCACACCTATTGATCAAGAATCAATGCTCATCCGAGTAAACACTCATTTGGAGAAGTTGTTGGCGAAGGCAAACAGGGACAAAGACATGCTTCGCCATATGAAAACTCACTATTGGGCTCGCATGCATGTTTGCAAAGCGAGAATGAAGATCCTCAAGAGGCGTTTGAGCAAAGCATAAAAACAACGCAAAAGGCCCGATCTGCTTCGAGTTTTGGCCGAGGCTTCGTTAGTTGAGAATGATACATGATGGAGGGTCTTCACTCCAAATTTGGGCAAATTTGGAGAAAATTTTGTCGTTTCAAAATTTTTGGCTTGCGAAACAGGTTTTTTGGCTCTACGCGCAGCGCGCGACGCATAAGATGGGGAGGTCCAAATCACAGATGGCTTATAGTTTTGGATTTGTCATCATGAAATACACATGCTCAGCCATTTCCAAGACATTTCAAAAAGTTATGGGTGACCAAAAGGCTCAAAAACATCATGAAAATCACCTTTCTGCCACTTTTTGCACCAGTAGGAATTACTTTTTGGAGAATGCACTTTTGGAGGGTCAAATGGACACCAAATTGGAAAATTCCACTTTGGTTAGAAAGTAGACATCCAGGGCTTTCCAACAAGCCAACTTGAGATCAATTTGGATGCTCGGAAGTGCCCCAAAAGCAGGTGGAAAGGCGCACAGCGCATAGGGCTCAGGCGCGTGACGCACAGGGTTTTTTGGCACAGGTTTCCTCCTCAGCGCAGCAAATGAAGCGAGTTTGACCAGTTTTGACTTGTGATGTGATTTTTCACCCTTCGTGGTGTAATTAATGGAACATTATGTTGATTTGACACTTACTTACCTATTCTAGATGATTCATTCATAAAATAGCAAAAATTTAATGAATGAATTGGTTTCCTAGCTTATAGAGGCAAGTTGTTTTGACTGCCTAGATTGTAGTGCTTTGTTTAGAATTGGTTGAAACAGCTCCTAGGATGATGAGCTCGACCCCTATAGGCAAGGGAATGTGTTGGCTTGCCTATATTATGTATTTTATTAGTCATTTTCAGGGTTGGAGAGGTTGGACTCTTGGGAATAGCTTGAGACTATATTGTACATATCTTATCTGCATTTTGGGAAAGGAAAGACCAGGGTTTTGCAGCACTATTTGGGATTCATGTGGCTTTATGTGTTGATGGTGTGTTTCTCTCAGTACTTGTAAGTTGTGTATGTGTACCACTTTATTTATTTAATCTTCTGTAATTAAACAAATGAAGTACTAAGGTAGAATCCATGAACTTGCTATGCTCTGCCTTTAAATTTGTTTAATTTTCTATGTTTTCTTCAGTTTAAGAAGAATCCTTGAGACTTCCTTGCTCTCCTTATCTCCTCACCAGTCTGATCTACCCATCTCACTTTCTTTATGGCATCAAAACAATCGCCTATCTTGCCCCAAGTAGACCTCTGCAAAAGCTGTGCCTCATCCCCGCACCCAAAATTGCCTTTCCCTTGAATTCAACAAAACTTCAAAAACTCAATTTCACAATCTTTGTACTTCATACCTAGCCTAAAATTAGTCATCAATTCAGTCATCTCGACCTCGTTGATTATCTTTTGCTGATATTGACCCGGAGAGAGCCCTCTCCTGTCCTCGTAGGGCTAGCTACGAGGCTAAGCGTGGTTTGATGTAGCCTTGAGTCTTACCTTATTTCAGTCTAAGGTAGATTTGAGCGCTAACACACTAATCAGTGATCTTAAGTCCATGTAGACAACCTTCTCTTCTTTCATGCAGAATCATTCTACTTAGGCCTTCCATAACGAGCAGAAAAAATAAAGGAGAGAATGGGCACCCTTGTCTGAGAACCCTCTCAACATGGAAGAAGTTGGAGGTAGACCCATTGATAAGAACACTGAAAGAGACAAAGGAAATATAGCACATGATCCGTTAAATGAAAGAGATAGGGAAACCTAGATGAGTGAGAAGCATTCTTAGATAAAGCCGACTGACCTAGTCAAAGGCCTTGGAGAGATCAATTTTGAGGATGACTCCTTTTAGATGCTTGAATTTGATGGAGTGGAGTGCTTCCTGAGTAGTACCAATGGCTTCATGAATCTGTCATTTGTGTAGGAGGGAAAATTGTTCAGATGAGATATTGGCAGAGAGAATACGCTTGATATATTGGAAATGATTTTGGCTATAACCTTGTATAAGCAATTGCAGAGGGAGATGGGTCGGAAGTCGTTGAAAGATTGAGGAGAATCAACCTTTGGGATAAGGGCAATGAAGATGGAGTAGATATCCTCATACATGCGACCTGTAAGTTGACATTCCTCCACAACCTTGAGGATGTTCGTTCCAATAATATCAAAAAATTCAAGACAAAATCCAACTGACCATCCATCTGGTCCGAGACTTTTATCCTTTTTTGACCATTTAAGATTACTTTCCAATTCCCCCATAGAGATTGGTTTAGTAAGGTCTTTTGATGCATTAGGGTCTAAAAACCGAGGGAAGAGTCCAACAATGCAGATAATTTCAGCAAGTGAGATCCCAGGTGGTGCCTTGAAGATTTTTTGGAAGTGAGAGCTTCCTAGATGAGCCAGCTCGTGAAAGGTATGTGCAAACTAGGCATGTTCAGTGGGCATCTTCCAATAGTATTACAAGCCCGTCTCCCTTTAGCAAAATTGTTGAAGAATTTAGTATTGTCATCCCCTTCCTTCAACTAGGTGGATCTGCTTCTAAGTCTCTAGGTCTCCTCTTGTTCTTGAAGAATTTTGGACCTTTGGGCCTCAAGATCAGTGAGAGTAGATTTAGCTTCTACTGAGATGAAACCCCATCCCTCCTCATCCAGAAGATCAACAAGCTTATCCTCAATTGAGCAGAGTGTCTGATCATACCTAGCACGTTTGGATTTTTTCCATTGTATGGAGAGGATTTTAAGTTCAATGAAATTTCGATAAAAACCTTCTGCCAAGGTCCACCCTTGGGAGGGAGGGTGAGCTCTCCATTAATCAGTGACCAATCATGGTAATCAGGAACCATCAGCGAGGTTGATTTGAATTTGTATGGTGCTCTCGGTTTTTGAAAGAGACCTCCTAATTCCAAATAGATGGGGGAATGGTCAGAGATACCCCCAGATGTAACACATTGATGGTAATTTATCAGAGTGCCAAGCAAGTCCTCCTTGATGAGAAAATAATCCAATCTCTGACCCAAAGAAACATCACCAATCCTTCTATTATGCCATGTCAATTACCTTTTGTTCATGGGAACATCAATCATTTGGTGCAGCTCCAGAAGTTGTTCCATATAATCAGATAAGGGATCCTACTGACCATTATGTCCCCAAGATTCTGCATGACCAATCGTGAAGTTGAGATCTCCTCCCATGATAATATTATTGGAATTAGTCAAGGAAAGATGCACTAAAAGGTTCTAAAAATTGACCCTATTAAGATAGGGTGCATAGACATGGATGATTTGGAAATTCCTTCCCATCTCTAAAGAGTATATATCCATGCCTATAAATCGAGGACCCCCCCAGGTTGTGGTGAGATTGATAGAGCGAGTATTTATACCAAGAGCTATACCCCCAGATTGACCATTGACATCAAGGGCATGAAAACACCAGCCAAGCTTCATCGAGTGCAAAATTTATGTAACCTTCTCTACCTTCCCTAGGGTTTCTTATAAAAATATGTTGTCAGTCGGATCTGAATACAAAAGTCTCTTGAGGGATAATTTTTTAGTGGGGCTAGCCAACCCTCTATATTTGACGAACAATCACTTCATGGATGAATTCGGGGAAGGATGTTCTTTCCTCTAGGAACCTTGTCAATAGTGGATTGTCTGCATAGGGCCACATCTGCCCCAACAAGGAGTATAACTCTCAAGATCATTGATGGACACCCTAAAGTGATCTTGGTTGCTTTAGGAAGGGGAATGAGACCAATTCTCTATGATCAGGTGGAAGACATGCCTGGGAACGAATATTATATGGATGAGAAAGATGAGATGATGTGGATGGCTTTGGGGATGAAATGGTGGCTACACCAGTAATCGAGGGAGGGGTAGTAGAGAAAATATAGTAAGGAAGGTCTAGGAGGAAAGCAAGAAGGGAAGTAGACATGCATGAAATTGAGGCAAATGCAACATGTAATTGATGAGTAGTGCATGATAATGAAACAGAGGAGCAGAGAGGAGAAAGTGTACCCAAGGAGAGAGTAGTCCGAGATCTCATCATCGGTAGAGATGGAGGCCATGGAGAGACAAAGAAGGTTGGTTGTGTAGTACCCCCATCCATAGCCATCAAACTGGTAGCGTGAGGAAGCTATTCACCCTCCGGAGATGCCTCAGGATGTGGAGACTCTGGGCCTTTAGCAAGAGATGATGATGTCAAAGATACTAAGGGTCAGTCTTTATAGAGATACCCAAACTTACGACACCTTCTACATCTAAAGGGCACCCCTTCGTAATCTAAGATTTGTATATGGGTGAAATTCTTCTAATGAATTGTGATCTTATCTTCTAGTCCCTCCCTGGTATCAAGGTGAACCAGGATGCGAGCCAATTATTTATTGCCTAATGAGGATTAGGATTTACCATGATCCAAATAGGCTCCCAAGGAATTACCAATGCGAGTAAATATATCCTCCAACCAGAAATGCAGTGGAAGCCCAAGTAGACGGACCCAAATCGGTCCAGCACTGAATTTCTCTCGTTTTAGATCGAAGAGAGGGATCCATCTCTTAAGAATAACAGGGGCCATTTTGATATGCCAAAAGTGAGAAAGAATAGATTCAATGTGTTCTTCCTTGTGGAAACTGAGAGCAAATCAACCTCACGCCAATGTAGTGATAGCTAGAATTTCCTTAAGTAGATTGCCCCATATCTCCAAAGCCTAGAGGCGAAGACGCTCTGTTGAATATTTTTTTCCCCTAACATGACCCACTAGTACCCTATTCGTTGTATCCACCACTTCACCCAAAGTGACTCCTTCCCCAAAACATAGAGAGAGATCCTTGTGTGATGCCTTGAAACACTTGTTCTTATTTGCCTTGCCTAGTCGGGGTTTCGTCTGATGGTTTGAGAAGGGATCCCAAGTGCCTTGCAAGTCTGCCTGTGGTGAGAGAGAGCTATTCCGAGGGTTGACGACCAGAATGTCAAAACAACATGAGGGGATAGTAGACCGCCCCATAAAGGAAGTAGGGTTAGAGATGATATCCAAATTCAAAGGTTCGATGAGGAGGCTTCCAGCTTATGTAAACTCTAATGAAGAGGAATAGGTGGATGAGGGAGGTTGCAGGGTTGCATCAGGTGATAGGCGATCATAGGATGGGGAGGGGGATATGCACGAAACCAAAAGCTTGAGGGTGGCAGGTGAGAGTGGAGGGAAATCGAGCCCCAGAGAGGCACCAAAGAGATAAAAAAGCAGATGGTAGGGCACGGAGGGTCCAGGAACTGCACTAACAGACGACGGTCCTATCCACAATGGAGAAGGCACGCATGGTGGTCGAGACCTTGACACTTATAGCACTGCATGAGGGAGTGACCAAATAGGCTCATAGGAATTCAGGTCAACTGAATAGTCCACAACATCAATCTCCATTTCGACAAGCTATAGATAGAAATGGGGATGAGGGTAACAACTAGTGATGATGTAGGGTAGAAGACCGGAAGACATAATAGTGATAGAGACTCACTGTAGCTTGATGGTGGGTGCAACGACAACGACAACAAAGCAGTGATTGTAACCCTAACCTAAACCCTGAGGTGCTTCAGAGTAGTGCGTCATCTCTTCCTGACTATTACCTTTCATCATACATGAATCATGTCTCTAGTGGCATCCTTTAAAGTGAATGGATATTCATTATTCCAACTAATGGATTTTTTGCACTTACCTAGGGTTCCACTATGCACTCTAATGACACAAGGGGATATCTTGATTTGAATTAATTTAGTACATCTCTTTAGTACTTTTATTGAACTATTAAATCCTTCTTATATTTATCCATAGAGATGACACACCCATCCCATGATAACACATCCTCCATCTCTTTAATCCTTGTGTTCATCCTTAATTAACTTCAATTTAAATTCAAAGTAAAAGGACTTACTCTAGTTGATTAGGCAAACTGATAAAATGATTCTCTTGTGTCCGAATATTTAGATTTAACACTTAGGATATATTATAGTATTGAATTAATGCGGTATGGTATTTTTTGTCTGGTTGGGAAAATTCCAATTGTGTGCTGATAGTTACAACCTACACGATGTTACATAAGTGGTCAGTGACAAATATAAAATATAAATACAAGTTGTTGAAATCAATCATGAATGAATTAGCAATAAGAGAATAAACACATAAGGATAAGAAAATATAGTTACAAACAAAACTAAGTATTTATCATGTAGTAAGGAGATAGTGGCTTTCAAAATGAGACACTAAGAGGAATGATGTTATGTAAGGTGAGCCTTCTCTAATCCTCCAAAAGAAGGTCATGTTATCTCCTTTTTTTATTTCCTCACCCCATTTCAAGAAGTCTACAAACACTTTTAATAGTGAAGGTTTGCCAATGGGTACTGTGTATGAGTTTCAAGGCACTCTAACAAGATTTGGTGATCCGAATTGATAAAGGGAACAAAACAATATATAGATTTATAACCAAAAAATAGAGATATGATGAAACTTGACTTATATTAATAAATGGAAAATGTTCACACTGTATAAATGAAAAATGAAAATGAACTAGCTCAAATGGTGGTAGCTTATATCAGAGAAGATATATGGTGGCTACAAAACTTTGTTAAATTACATCACAATGAGGCTCGTGTGACTTTTTATCATGAAGAAGCAATGAAGAACCCTAAACATTTAAAAACCTAACCCTAGTATATGAAACACCAAATGCTTTTGGGCCCCAATGGAGTAAGTTATAATATCAACTTCCCGGGGTTGTAAATTTGGCATTCAATCTCTATTTGGCATGCATGATCACCTATTGGAAGGTTCTATATAAGAATTAAATGTTTATACTATTGACAAATTTGATCTTTTATGATGACCCATTTTCCCAAAAAATGTTGTTTGGGGCCTCAATATAGCTCTAGACGTTCAGGACCTAAAAATTGTAGAAACAAATGGCCAAAATAGAAAACTATTCTATGAGCCAATGGAATAGGTGGGTGGCCACCAATATCCACCTAGGTCATTTTGAAAGTTTAACATTACTTCTATTCTCTTCTTCAAATGGTTTTCCAATATCATATTTACAAGCTCTCTTAGGACTAGTTCATTTAATGGAGCTTGATTCCATTGTGGTCTTCTTGTGCTTGAGGGAAATATGATGGAACCTTAGGTTGTCCAAGTACTCATGATTAAATGTTCAAGGGTCCAAAATAATCATTTTAAAACATAATACTTTCCCACTGACAATGTATACGTGATTTCCTGCACTATTTTTTAAGAAGGTGTCACTTTCTATAGATCTACGAAACTGCCAAAGGGATAATCTAGTACATCATGCAAATCTTGCACTATGAGTTTGTGCATGTGGAAAAATACCCATTTTGGAAAGTTTTATCAATTAATTCTAGGATGCTTTTTCATTTCCTTAAGTAATCATTTTCTTAATGAATTAATAAAGTTTTCTAGTAACCACCTGTAAGACTATGTGAGAAAATTTCAGGTGGTAACTATTAATATCATCCTTTCTTGACTTATACAATAACTAGTCATAACATGTAGATAATTCTCAATAATTATATTAAGACCTTATTTTCACTTAGATATCAATTTTAGTGCCTATAAGAATTCCGTCCTTTTGGACACACTTTGGTTTTTTGAATTCCTTGGCCTTGTTTTTGGGATTTGAAATCAAAACCCTCTTAGGCCCTAAGACTTTTTATCCACATTCTTTGGACACTATGACCAAGCATCTCCACAATACGTTACCATGTGTCCATATTGACAAGTAATAGTACCTCATGACTAGGTACTCAACCCTTTTCATTATCATGATTTCACTAATTTGAATGGACATATGCACGTATGTATAAGCACCATTATGGAATATTTGTATCCTTTTTATTTAATAATTAAGTTTATGTGTACCTTTCACATCCGGAAATACTTCACCAGTATTAGTTTTGTTTTGGAAAACTTCTCTACATGGTTCAATAAGTCCATCTATTCGATTCATTTGCCTCATCATGATTGTACTCTAATATTTCTACGTCTTAATTCTACCATGGCATACAATAGTTCTATTAGATATAGCAGAAATCAAATAAAACTTATCTTTTATCATGGGCATTTTCTACTCATATATTCCACCAAAATCATTCTTTTGATTTCGTAAGAAACTGCATTGCTCAATTGAAAATTATGGCTACAAAATGGATTCTCCTCCCTCATAGGCTTCCACTGGCTATTAATTTTACTAAATTAAGTTCTAGGGTGGAAGTTATAACTTGTAGAAGCTTAGTCTATTTTTCCATTTTTTTCCTTGTAATGCTACAAACACATTTCTGTTATCTCCTTGAGGATGTGGATCACTAGATCCTAATTCCGACTCCATGGCTATGATTTACCATCAAAGAACTCTCCATCGAGAATGGTCATGATATAATGCTCCAAATTTGTTTCAAACATAAAGGTGCCTAATGGATAATGTAGTATCTCTACAACAAATGATCTAGAAATGGGCAATGATCATGATCTAATGACCTATATTTTTTTAGGCTTAAAGATAACCATTAATAGTGATCCTCAATTTTAAAAAATGTAATAGTAGAAATTCATCCAATCCAATGGCTCATATTAAAATGGGGCTTCGATGAACTGGACTAATAATAAGGTTTTTTCAATCCAACTTAATCTTGTGCAAACACATGTCCACCACTTGTAAAACCAATTACCACTTGGTGTCCCCATGCCTTTTACTAATGTCATGGTATGAAAAATTGTGATTTTTTGCAAATTTCCCATTTTTCACAAATTTTCTTAATAAGCCCATTTTCTAGAAATTCCCTCCACATGAAATTTGTAGCTCCACTCTACAATTAACCCTTTATTTTTATTGAATCCAATCCTGAATTATAAATTTTATTGTTATACCTATCAACATGTTATTCTAAGTGAAATTCACCTTTCAATTCTCACCTAGAATTGGAGAATTTCACCTAATTTTGAAACATTCCTTCATGGTCAACAATATAGTTCCATAGACTATAGACTATTTCACTAACACTAACTTTGAGGATATTAATTTAAAATCCATTCCTCTTATTTCTCATTTTCTATTTCTATTTGATATTTTTCTATATGTTATTGAATTTCATATTTTCTCCATTTCCAAATTCACACCCATGTCCACTTAGGATCCATATGGTGATTGTACCACAAGTCCAGACCTTCCTAAAGAAAGTATCAAATTTTTCACAGTGTTGGCAATGAATGAGTATAATGGAACAAATGATGGGAATTACACTAAACTCCCACTTTTTATATGTGTGTGCCTTTTTTGAAAAGTGGCAGCTTAGGAAGTTAGTTCCCCACATTTTTGGAAATTTAGGATAAAATTTATATGCATAGTAGACATAAGCATTAACTAATATTTGGTTTAAATACATTTCATAAGTCCTCATAAGTTAGCTCATAGCCCCTTTTTGCACTCATGGAGTCCTAGCCCCTCAACTCTCTTGTTTGACTTGATCTACGATCATGCGATATTTGTAGTAATATGAGTGTGATTGCATAATACATACTGAGGTTCATTGGCCTTTTAGCATGTATTCTCTCTAGCTTAACCGATGCAATAAAATTTTCCCTCCATACCCTTAGACATAGGCAAGTAAAACCCATAGATCCTAGCTCAAAAACCTGGTAACAATATGTACAATTACAATATGTAAAAATATATACAATACTTGTATGAGCCTCCTTGTTTGATGTCTAACCTATTAACCCTCCTATCCCACTTGGCCCACCTAGATTGCATGGTCCTTTATTCTCACCTCACTTGCATGGATCTAACCACAAAAGCTCTCTATATCAACAATAGGATAGGTCAAAAGGTTAGTTATTTGAGATTGTTAAGAGTATGCACACACTTTACTTGTTAGTCCCTCACATAACGTGAAATACTTTTCCACCTTTGTATTTGTTATATTAATGACCAAGCTCTTAAATGCCACCTTCCAATGGATCAAACTTGATAAATATCGGTTCATCGATCCACCTATGGGTAAATGGGTCAAACCACCAATCACCATAATAAACCTCCATTGTTGTTGTACATATAATTGCTTAACTTAATGTTTTAGGCATCAACCCCTTTTCTATTATGCTCTAAAATGTCATACTGTGACTTGATTTAACTTCAATCCATTCTGATTTTTTATTTTCTAAAGATGGTAATGAGAATATGACATGGCAACCTATCCTTTTTTTAAGGAAATATGTTAATATTCCCTCAATAAAATTTAAAGTTTACTTTAATGGAAAATAACATAAAAAATAAATTCAATAAATTATTACATAAATATATGTAACTATAGCACATATATATCACATTCTTATATAATATTTACGTTGTGAGGTGCTCTCTTTTGAGAACAATTCCCCAATTGCCACTATGTACAAATCCATACCATTAGATCAAATGTTAGACGATTGAAAATTTTTACACTGTTTTTAATAATTAAGACACAATCTAAGAAACTAATAGTTAGAGGGTGTAAATACAAAAATTAATAATAAGGCCTACAACTATTTACAGTGATTCCCTCCTTATTTTGCTTTAATTGAAAGAAGTTTTCTTGTCCATCTGTAATGTACTGAATCTTTGTTTTTTATTATTTTGCAGTGCTTCTGGTTTGGTTGTGATACGTTTATTTGAAATTCGTCCCTTTTCGGGACATGACACGCCTTATTGTTCCAGGCTTTCTTTTCGTGAGTTTTTCATTCTAATTAAACTCTCAAAATTTTCTTTTCTTATTCTTTAAACTCTACGCCTGGGTTGATTTGTTTTCGGTTCATTGTTTCATGCTACAGTTGCTACATGATGAATAGATAAAGGCTATCACCATTTTGCTAGTAATTTCACCATTTTGCTCGTAATGTCACCCTTCTGCTCTCTCCATAGCTTGTGTTTTACTCACGTCGTCCGAACAAGCCATAACATAAATTTAGATTTGTTTAGAAGTTTTTATTCTCACACAAGCCCAAACGTTTCACTGGTGACCAATTAAATGAAAATCAAATTAATATAAGTGAGCAATTAAATGACAATAAAATTAACATAGGTGTCACACCATTTCTCCTTCATGTATATATATATATGCTCGTATCCAAAGTTGTTGGCTCATAATTGTCCCAAAAAAAGAGGTTAAGGCGGAATATGGCTTCTTTAAAATAGTATAACAAACCTTTTTCTTATGTATTCTTAGTGAGCTCATAATTGTCTCGAAAAGGTAAGAAATGGGACAGTACCACTTTTTAAATCTACAATGGAGCACCTTTTCAAAATTTCCTCTATGTATTCTTAGAAGCTAAGCTATCGTGGATTGCGAGATGGCTAAAGGCTTGGATAACTCCTTTATGTATTCTTGCAAGCTAAGCTATTTGGGTTGCGGGATGGCAAAAGGCTGGGATAACTTTTAACTAGTTATTTTTTTTTAAGTATGAAAAAAAGCTTGATAGTATTAAAAATTATATAAATATATTAATATATTAATATATATTGAGATTATAAAATAACTTAGCCGTGTAGCTTGATGGGTATAATGTAGAAGAAAATTGCGCTTAAAATACCCAAAGGTACTAGAAAAAGAGATTCTATGAGCAATAAATCAGAGGGAAGAGAGTGCTTTTACCAGATTGATTGCCTTGATAGGAAAAAAACCCCTTATGGGGTCGACATCTGCCAACTGGGCGAAAGTATGCCTTATGTGCAAAAAAAAACAGCTGCTTTGAAACATACCTCGAAGATGATATGAAATAGAAGATTTATGAGCGAGGTAGAGAAAAGTTCTGAATCGAATATGTTTTGGCTTCCATTTTTATGTCCATTTTCCATTTGCCCATTTGAGTTAGGAGTCCTTTCTTAGACCATTCATCTGCTTGGGTATTCTGGGATCTGTTGACATGATGTATAGGATAATCCTTCCTCCTTCTCCATAGTGAGTCAATTATGTTCATCCATGATTTTTCATAATACTCTTTGCTGTGACATGGTCTATAATTATTTTAGAGTCTCCATAGATCTGTAAAGACCGAATATATAGGAATAAGCTAAAATAAAGTATCCCTGATAGCGCCATAGCCTCAGCCTTGTTGTTAGTTCCTTTTCCCCCATTCCAGTATATAGAAAAATTCTCATCTTCTTCCATGACTATGAAGACCCCACAAGCACATATACCATTTTGTGCCGCCCCATAAAAAAAATTCTTGGGAGATTCATATGACTTGTTGTCTGCTCCTTTGATTTTTCCATTATATGCTATGAAATCTTGAGGGGAATAGAGTTATAAAGAGTGATATTGTTTTAAAAAACGGTCCTAAAAGCTTGCTTTCTGTTTTGGAACAAAGCGTTGTTCCTCCATTTCTAGATTGACCAAAACACTAGTTGAGGAATAGGTCTCCCAATTGCTTTCTAGTTTCTCCACCACACAAGAGCTTCTTTTAGTGAAGGGTATGGAACATAAGGAAGCACGATTCCTCCAAAGTTAGAGAGTGTGAATGCATTGCAAAAACATGTGAAAGTAGTGAGGCATGTATCATGCTTTATATCCATTTACATATTTATTTAAACTTGTTGATTATGTTATTTGACAAATGTGTGAAGTTTGAGTATTTGTATGTGTGAGAGATTAGTTTTATATAGAGAGTGTGAATGCATTGCAAAAAAATGTGAAAGTAGTGAGGGTTGTATCATGCTTTATATCCATTTACATATTTATTTAAACTTGTTGATTATGTTATTTGACAAATGTGTGAAGTTTGAGTATTTGTATGTGTGAGAGATTAGTTTTATATTTTATATTTATTTAGGAGTTTTTTTTAAAACTTGTTTATTATGTTATGTGATAAATGTGTGAAGTCCAGGTATTAGTATTTATATTTGTGAGGTCAGTTTTATGTTTGTTAATATTAGGAAAACTAGGTTGTGGGAATCGGCTTTTATTTCAGGTAATTGAGTAGTATATCCATTTGAGAATTAGAAAGATGTGATTCGGAATATCGAGAAAATAAAAAAAAATAGAGAAACAAGAAAAATACTTATATAAAAGATATATTTCTATATATATGGGGATTATTCTGAATGAAAAAAAAAAAATTGTGGTTTATATAGATTTCTATAAATGTAACTAAAATACTAATAATAATAATTAATTTCTTTGTGTATAGTTTACTTCCGGAGTTCTTGCATTCATAATTGTTTGAATTCGTTTCAAGCCATCCACCATGGCTCATCATTAGGATAGATCAGTAATTGTGTAGGACATATCTCATTGGACTTGAATAAATAGGGTTAAGAGATGCACAGGGAATGGAAGTCAACCTTGTCATAATTGTTTTGTAATATTTGGATTTAATTTAATTATATACTAATAATAAAATAGAATGATTTAAATTGAAATTGAAATATTTAATTATATAATAAGATAATTAATATTAATGTAATGGAAAACTAATTAATTATTTAATTTAAGATTCTTTTTATTAGTTAAAATGTAAATTAATATTTTTAATATTTAATTATATAATAAGGTTTTTAATTAATTCCAATCTATTGAGAATCAAAATAAAATAACAATAAAGTGATCTAGATAGAAATATATATTTTTTTAACTTTAACGGGTATATTTTTATTTAAGAGGAATAAAAAGAGTGGGCCTTTGCCAAAGCAGCCTTGATTACAACATACATATACATCTGAAGATGCTGGTCTGACTGGGTTTTAGCAAGGAATTTCTACAAATCTGTCCTCATTTATAAACAACAACCCTTTATCTAGTGCGCTCCCTTTTTTGGCCAGCAAATCTGCATCACTGTTTGAACTTCTGAGAATATGATAGATTTTGAAGGAGGCAAAGGCAGCAAGGACTCTTTTCAGTCTTTCCAACGTTCTGTTGAGCCTTGCATTCCTGAATTGCTCTGCAGTGTTCAGCTTCTTTATGAGAATCTCCGAGTCTCCAAATACTTGTATATCTTTGATCCCTTTCTCTCTAGCAATTTGACATGCTTTGAGGAGGCTGAGTAGCTCTGCTTGGTTGTTGGTCTTCATGCCTAGACCCTAGTAAAAAGTATCACGAAAAATCCCATCTGGGGAGTAGATAAGCCCTCCGGCACCCGAGGGGCCGGGGTTTCCTTTGGAGGCCCCATCAAAGAAGATGGTATGAGATTTTTTAGCTCTCCACCAGTGCTGGAATGCTTCATCAAGATCTCTCTTTTTCCAGATTGGGAGCTCTGTTTGTGGGGGGAGAAGGGTCTTTCTGCTTTGAAGTTCAAGCGGTCCAAGCCACCTCTTCTCGACCGGCTGGAGGAGAGTGTCCTCTTTATAATATTGCTGCTGTGCCGCTTCAAGAAGGAGAGATCTTGCTTTTGCTGCTACCTGCAAGGGAGTGTCATTCAGATTGTTGAAAATCTTCTGATTACGGGCCAGCCATATTTGCCAACAGACAAACTTGGGCATGGCGTTCCAGACATTGCGTCAGAACGATTTGTGAGGAATGCGTTGAGGGTATAACTGATTCCATTCCGCGAAAAGATCCGAGGCTGTGATTTGTGAGGGAGAGATGATGCGGAAATCCTGGAGCATGAGATCCCAAACATCCTTCACGAACAGGCAATCTATAAATAGATGTTGGGTAGTCTCAGAATTACTTCTGCAAAGAGTGCACCAGTGTGGACCTGCAAACTTTCTTTTAGCCATATTATCACCTGTTAAGATCTTGTTATGCATAAGCGTCCAGAAGAAAAAATTGACTTTAGCGAGCGCTAGGGGTTCCCATATGCTTTTCCAGAACGTGGCACTGTGCTTATTATTTTCTGTGGTCTGGTACGCTTTATATCCAACTGCAGTTGTGTAATCTCCAGTGTGACCCCAGCCCCATCGGTCTTTCATTGAGCGGTGAATCGGGGCTGCGGCTTCCAACAGGTCGAGGAATGTATTTGTTTGAGCTTGCAGGTGGGCAGGGGGATCGGGGATCGCCCAGCTGGACCATTCATTTTGTTGATCCCAATTGGAGATGTCGTAAATGGAGTGCTTGCCTTTTGTTATTAACCAGTCCCTTAACTCAGCGATCTCATCATTGTTCACAAGGGCATTACGCCCCATAATACGATCCTGCCAGAGGCTAGTGTGCTTGTCGTTCCCCGGGATTTTAAAAGCGTATCATTTGAAAAGTTTGCTTTTCTTGGAGCGTACTGTTGGCTGTGTGTACTAGCTGAAGGGTTCTGAATTCGGCTTTGTTGGTGTATTTTGACCTCAGAATGGCGCTCACAGGGTGGAGAGGTTCCTTGATCATCTTCCACAAGATTTTACTGCCAAGGGCGAGATTGACCAGAGAGGGGTCACGAATTTGCAGTCCTCCTTCTTCTATAGGCTTTTTGACTGTGTCCCAGTTTACCAGGTGGAGTTTCTTGTCATTGCCCCTGCCTCCTTGCCAGAGGAAATTTCCGAGAGAAGAGATTTGGTCCATGACATTTCTGGGAGCGAGCAGGAATGCTGCTTGGTAAATTGTTAAGGAAGACAGCTGGGATTTTATTAATATAACCTTGCCTCCTTTTGTTAACCAGTATCCTCCCCATTTCGTGATCTTGTCTTTGATTTTGCCTATTATGTCACTCCAGAGCGACCTCTTGTTCACTCCTGAGATGATGGGTAGCCCAAGATATCTTATTATGTCCCATTGGGAGTGCCCTTTGAAGCCAAGAATATTAGCTATGTTGTTGAGTTCCTGTTGATTAATGTTCCAGCTGAAGACTTCGCTTTTTCTTTCATTTACTAGAGCTCCTGAGACTTTGCAGTAGTTCTTGATGACTGTGTCAAAATCCTTTACTACTCTGGGAGAGGCACCCCCTAAGAGAATCGAGTCATCTGCAAAGAGGGCATGATTCAGTTGGTTTATATTGCTGGTGGGTTTGAGGCCCGGAAGGGAACCTGACAGTCTTTCAGCTTCAAGTTTTTGGCTTAACGCTTCAGCCATTAAGATATATAGGAAGGGGGAGAGCGGGCATCCCTTCCTGATGCCTCTCTTGGCTTTGAAGAAGTTGGCAGGCCTTCCATTTATGAGTGGGGCTATCCATGGGTTGCTCATGCAAGCCTTTATGAGGTTGACAAACTGAAGAGAAAAGACAAAGGAGAGCAAAACTTTGCCGAGGAATGATCTGTTGACTCTGTCAAATGCATTTGCCATGTCTAACTTTATGAGCATCCCTTTCTCTTTTCTCTGTTTGTTGGAGTGAATAGTCTCCTGCACTTGAACGACGTTGTCAAGGATGTGTCTGCCTTCCACAAAACCTCCTTGGGCGCTTGAGATGATACGAGGGAGCAAGGGTTTTATTCTGTTGGCCAACAGCTTTGCTAAGATCTTGTAGGAGGTGATACATAAGGAAATTGGCCTGAATCTGGCAAAAGTTTCCGGATTAGAGTCTTTAGGTATCAGAGCTAAATAGGTTGAGTTGGTGCTGCCACCTACTTTAGCTTTGTTCATGAATCCCCTTACCATCTTTTGGAGGTCATGTTTTATGATGTCCCAACAAACTTTGTAGAAATGAATGGTGAATCCGTTCGGTCCTGGGACCTTGTCGGAATCCATTGACCATATGATCTTAATTATTTCCTCCTCTAAGACAGGTTTGCAAAGATCAGAGTTGTCTTCCGGAGAGATTGAGGAAGGGATGAGGGTGAGGAAATCAGTGTCGTCCACTTCTTCCCCTTGC
This sequence comes from Pinus taeda, assembly GCA_000404065.3. Classification (NCBI taxonomy): domain Eukaryota; kingdom Viridiplantae; phylum Streptophyta; class Pinopsida; order Pinales; family Pinaceae; genus Pinus; species Pinus taeda. The sequence continues at coordinate 67,588 of APFE030885182.1, forward strand.
ACATCCGGATTGTAGAGGTTTTGGAAGTATAATTCAGCTGCTTCCTTGACTTGTTGGAAGCCTTTACAAATTTGGCCCGTCGAAGTCTTGATTTCTACGATGAAGTTCCTTGACAATCTGGCTCGGTACTGCCTATGGAAGAAAGAGGTATTGCGGTCCCCAACTTTTAACCACAGGCTTCTGGACTTAAGTCTCCAGTATTCCTCCTCTTTTCTAAAGGATTGATAGGCTGCTCTCTGCGCTTTTGTTTCCAGGTCCAACAGTTCTTCATTGATATTTTTGCTTTCCATGTCATTTTGAAGGGTATGCAAAGCATGGACTGCTGCAACTCTTTGGGAAGCGGGATTGTGGACTGGTTTTTTGATCCATTCCTTCAATGCTTTTTTAGTGAGTTTCAGCTTTTTCTCCCAAACGAAGCTTGAAGAACCTGTAATGGAGGAGGCCCAAGCTGATTTCACCGTGTCGAAGAAGCCCTCCCTTTCGATCCATTGAGGAGAAAAGCGAAAAGGAATGGGCCCCAAATCCTCTTCATCTTCCAAGCAAAGCTGGATTGGCTTGTGGTCAGAGGCCAGCTTGGGCAAAATTTTTGTTGTTATGATTTTCTTGTTCATAAAGAGAGAAGTTTGCACAAGAAAATGGTCCAAACGGGCTGAGATGTGGTCCATTCCAGTTCAGTTGTTTGACCAGGTGAAACGACCTTGTGTTGGGATAAAATCTTGCAGATCCCATTGTTGTGCAAGATCTTCCACTACACCCACCATGGGGTCTTTGGAGTTGATACGACCTTTTTTTTCTTTGGCATTCAAAACAATATCAAGATCTCCAGCAAGAATGATATTATTGGGAGATTCCTTCTCTAAAAATGCTCCCAGAGAATTCCAGCAGTCTCTTTTCTCAGAGTAATTGATAGGGACATAGAGATTGACAAGCGAGATGGACAACTTACTTGCGAGGTGAATTAATTCTGAGAATATCCAGTGCTGGGTCTCATGAGTGTTGATCAGCTGGAATTTATCTTCGCTCTAGAGAGTTGCTAGACCTCCCGAAGTGCCCCGTGCGCTGACAGCTGTGCCTGAGCTTTTCTTCCAGCTTGAATTGTTGATTTCTAGTAGGGCTGGCCCTCCTATCTTTGTCTCTTGGAGTAAGAGGATGTCTGCAGGTTCCGATTTTAATAGGTCCTTTACAGATTCAATTTTTGCGGGGTTCCCCAGTCCTCTGCAATTCCAAGAGACTAGCTTCATTATTTACCTGTGAGAGGGGCGAAACCGCCCTTGGAAGCCCTGGGCCTGCTGTTTCTTCCAATTGTCATTTCTATTGTGGACTGGCTCCCTTGTGTTTTGAGCCTTTCTTCTTCCTCTTCTCTTTTTTCCTTCCGGGATTTCCTTCCGGCTCTTTTTGTTGGACGCTCAAAGAATTCTTCCTCTGAGGACTCTGAGCTTTGAACTGCCTTTTTCTTTGTGACTTTTGCGTAGGTAGGATTAGAAGGGCTGCCTTAGGTAGCTTCAATTTGAATATCATCGCCTCCCTCTTTGCTTGAGGGGGGGGCTTCCTCATGATCTTCTCTTCCCGGGCCTTGGTTTGATGGGCCGATCTGCGCCTCCTCCATTTCTTTTGCAGTCTCTTCCATTTCTTGAGGAGGGATGGTGATGTTTCTTTCTGCCGTTGTTGCGCTTTTTCCTGCATCTTTCTTTGCATGGGAAGTTCTCTGGACATGGGTCCATTGATCTTCGGAATGTTTTTCAGATTGCTCCTCTATTTTCTTCTTGCAGTGCTTTGCAAAGTGGCCGTGACCGTGACAATGTCTGCATTTAAAGGGGAGCTGTTCATAGTCGATCTCTTGAATGTGCGTCCAACCTGCCACCGTGAGCTTGATCGCTTCAGGCAAACCTTCCTTGAGATCCACTTCGACACAGATACGGGCGCAAGAGTACTAATCTCTTCTTGTAGCCTAATCTATGTATTTGCCTAGTGCGTTCCCTATGGTCTGGAACGATTTTTGATTCCAGCAATGAAGAGGCAGATGAGGGAGCCTCACCCACTCCGGCACAGCAGATGGGACGTCTTGGGAGGGATCAAAATCTGGATTCCATTTATTTAAATACAGGCCCTGTGGCCCCATGAAGTAGAGGCCATTTCTGAAAATCAGCCTTCTGTCTTCCGTGTTCTCAAAAACAAAGACGAAGAATCCTTTGCCCACAAAAGAGCTCTTGACTCCCTCTTTTATCAGTGGTTTCCACTTTCTTTGCATCCATTCCTCCACTGATTTGGGGGAAGGCCATAAACAGGTAAACTGGCCTATGAGGCCTCTTTCTGCCAGATTCAGAGCAGCTTTGCAGGTGTCCTCCTCTGGCAGGGAAACAGAAGGGATCAAATCCAATTTTTTGATGAACTTCTGCTGAGATGCAGAGGGGGGCTGCTTTGTCCTGGCAGCGATCAGAGATCTGAAGGCGGAGACTTCAGGAGGCGGGTCAGCGGCGGGGTCAGAGCCCTCATGGGACTCCATCTGGCTGCGGGGGAGAGGTCGGGGCTGTGCCCAGGGGCGCAACAGCCAGAGCGGTGCTGAGCGGCTCCCAAAACCCTAGCTTGCAGAGCGCAGGGTCGGGGGCAGCCAAAATAACTATGAAACGACAGTGATCTAGATAGAAATATTTAATTATGTAATAAGATTTTTATTTATTTCCAATTTATTGAGAATAAAATAAAAATACAAATAATATTAAATAAACTTTTATTTATTTTATTTATAATTAATTGTATTATGTTTGTTTCTACTTTATTTTATAATTAATTTTGTTTTGGTTTTGTTCTTGCTTTTAGATAAATAAATAAGTTTGATTTTAATAATAATCTTAATGTTAATTAGTACTAGTTTTTTAATATTAGTGCTTGTTTCTAGAATTTTTGTAATTTTAGTGAAATTATTAATGTTAATTAATATTAATGTTAATATTAGTAATCTAAGATTCTTAGTTTTTTGTTTAAGATGTAAATTAATGTTTTAATTTTAAGAATTGGAAATTAGGGTAAGTGTTTAATACTAGTGTGAAGTGTAGAGAGAGAAGGTTGGGGAGGGAGGTCAAGCGTAATGGGGGAAGGGTTGAGTTGGGGGAGGGTGTTCTAGGAAATTAAAGTAGGAATCCAGTAGGGTTTCTGAGGTTGTACTTGATACTGGGGAATGTAGGAATGACCGAGGAATCCCTGCAGTATTTGAGGAATGTGAGATCTACCTTGTTCTTAACTATCATAGATCTTATATGTTGGAATACCCGAACCTATTGCAATTTCTCCCTTCCATATAGGGTTGAAATTATTGTTTTGAGGCTTCTGCGATTAGTACTTTGTGTTTAATACTAGTGTGAAGTGTAGAGAGAGAAGGTTGGGGAGGGAGGTCAAACATAATGGGGGAAGGGTTGAGTTGGGAGAGGGTGTTCTAGGATGTTAAAGTAGAAATCTAATAGGGTTTTTGAGGTTGTGTTTGATGCTTGCGAATGTAGGAATGACTAAGGAATCCGTACAGCATAAACTATACACAAAGCACTAATCGCAGAAACCTCAAAACAATAATTAATTTCTTCATTAAGCACATTAAAATATAAATGTAATTAAAATCTAGTCAAACAAATATATTATATTATTTTAATTTACAAACTATAATATAATAAAAGAATATTTTATTTTTATTATTTATGTGAAAATTAAGATAGCAAATTATATTTTTATAAATATTATCATATTTTAAAAAAAGTAATTAAGTGTGAAATTTTATTTTAAAATTTTTAAATTTTACATCTATCTATATATAGAGTCAACTATATTATTATATTAATTCTAAATTATATAATCAAAATTAAATATATATAAACTAGAAGAATAAAGTTTTGAATAAAAATGGTATTCCATTGCAATAAGATGAGGATATTAGAATGGAAATAAAATATTTTCATTGTTTATCAATAAAATAATCAGCTACAAAGAACAATATTGGCACCGGAAATTATAAATACGGAGCTCCAAAATATCAACACATGCCATAATAAACCACTATGAGCATTTGAGAAATGTGCTTTGTTTCCTTTAAATTAGAATATTTAATTTCTAAGGACATTCGCTTCATTAGATAGCATGCCTCCATCATAATAGCATGGTTTATTATCACTTCCAAATTTAAGATGAGGATATTAGAATGGAAATAAAATATTGTCATTGTTTATCAATAAAATAATCAGGTACAAAGAACAATATTGGCACCAGAAATTATAAATACGGAGCTCCAAAATATCGACACATGCCATAATAAACCACTATAAGCATTTGAGAAATGTGCTTTGTTTTCTTTCAATTAGGATATTTACTTTCTAAGGACATTTGCTTCATTAGATGGCATGCCTCCATCATAATAGCATGGTTTATTATCACTTCCAAATTTAACTGGTTTTTTTGGGTGATGTACAATTTTGTGTTTTTTTATAAAGTTTAAATTATTTTTATTATTTTTTTTATGGGTGGTTCATAGTCATTGGGTGGTCGTTACATCCACAGGAAATCTGGGCAAATCAATCCCGAAGAGAATCTTTTAAAGCTTACTGGCCAGACTAGCAGGGCCTATCCCCAAGGGCATCAAGGAGAATTAACCCTATGAGCTCCGAACGAGTGAGCTACTTAACAACGGGGACTCGACTAGTTGAGCTAATCCTTGGGGCTTATATTTATTATGTGTTGAATGATTGTTTTATATAATTTATCTAATTAATAATAATATTAAAAAATATCATATCCATAAGGGTGATTAAACTTTTTTTACTTTTTATTTACTATTGCTTTATTATGTTTTTCTCATTATATGGTTTTTAAATGTATACATGTTTATCTATATGTTATATATTTTAATATTAATAATAATAATAAATTAAAGTTATAATTTAATTTATTTTTGTGATTTTTGTATTATAAAATAAAGTGTTTTAATATCTAATATAAGTGATAAATATTTATAAAAATAACACCAATGTATTATATAACATATAATTTCTAATTTCTAATCACTTAAATAAATTAATATATAAAGTAATTAAGTAAAAATGTCATTTAGAATTTTTTTATATATTAATATAACTATTCCTCAAAACTATTGTTGAACTTAAAACTCAATTAAATTGTTTAATCTCAAGACATGTCCTTGAAATTCCAAGAACCGAGACAGTTAGAAGCCTCAATTTCAAGAAAACACAATATACTGAGATATACATTATAACAAAGCCCCGTTTTACCTCCTTGAAGGGGTGGAACTCCACTGAGGTTCCTTAGCTCCACCATTGTATGGAAAACTTAGCTTCCCTCCCCTCCTCCTTCAATGACATTTCCTTCTTCCATTTGTACAGAGAGAAAAACATGGACATAAATGCTCTGTCCAAGCGCAGGCTCCTTCTCTGCTCTAGCATAATGTTTTTTAAATTTTTGATTGATGGTTTTATATATCACTTGAGATCTTTTGATCTCTAAAATCCCTATTGGATACTCTTTGGATTGTTTTGTGTTCAGGGACAAATTACATTTTTAACTATTGTTTAGGCTAGGCCTTCTTTCCTCTCCTCTTAGCTTCTATGATGCTTTATATTCATAATTTGTTTCTATGTTCTTCCTCGGGTAGACATAGTTTTGTCACCCTTTCTCTAGTGCAACTTTGAACTTGAATTATTTAACTTCTCATTTCATTAATGAAGAATGTACTTCAATTATGTAACTTCTCATTTCTTTAACGAAGAATGTCTCTTTTTTTTCTTCTGATAAAAAAGAGTTTGACCTGACATGCACTTCATTAGATGACATGCCTCCATCATAATGTCAGGGTTTATGATCACTTGAAATTTTAATTTGTTTCTTTTGGGTGATGTATACTTTTACGTTCTTTCATTTGGTTTAAATTATCTTTATTGTTTGGTTATTGATTGTTATATAGAATTTAGCTAATTAATAAAACACAAAAATTGTCATATCCACATGGGTGATTAAAATTTTATTAATAAAACTACTCCCCAAAACATATTGTTGAATTATAAACTCAATTGGATTGTTTAATATCAAGACAACTCTTTGCAATTCCAAGCACCTAGACAGTTAATAACCCCAATTTCAAGAAAACACAATGTGCCCACATATACATTATAAGGAAGCCCCATTGATTGATGATTTTTACCTCGTTGATGGGGCAGAACTCCCTTGAGATTCCTTTTCTAAACCATTGGATGAAAAACATAGCTTCCCTCCCCTCATCCTTCAATGGAATTTCATACTTCCATGTGTACAAATAGTAAAGCGTTGATGTGAATGCTTTGTCTAAGCGTAAGCTCCCTCTCTGACTTGGTAGAATGCTTTTGAATTTTTTTTAATCGTTCTATGTATTACTTGGGATATTTTGAGATATGTAATCCAAGTTGGATACTCTCTGTATTTTTTTACGTTCAAGGACAGGTTATCCTTTTGAACTACTGTTTAGGCTAGGCATCGTTTCCTTTCCTCTTAGCTCCTATGATGCTCTATCTTCATAATATGTTTCTTTGTTCTTCCTTAGATAGACATAGTTTTGCCACCCTTTGTCTAGAGAAACTGTAGGTTGTACATGAATTATATAACTTCTCATTTCATTAATGAAGAATGTTTATTTTTTTCTTCTGATTAAAAAGAGTTTGAACTTGTTGAAATTGTTAATGTGGCTTGTTACTTGAGGACATGCACTTCATAAATGACATGCCTCCATCATAATGTCATGGTTGATGATCATTTTAAAATTTAATTTGTTTCTTTTGGGTGATGTAGACTTTTGTGTTGTTTCATTTCATTTAAATTATCTTTATTATTTTCTCATTAATTGTTATATGCAATTTATCCAATTAATAATAATATTAAAAAATGTTATATCTAAAGGGTGATTAAACTTTTGCTTACTTCCTACTTACTATTTCTTTATTATGTTTTTCTTGTTACACATTTTTTAAATGTATACATGTTTATCCATATATTATATTTTTTAAACATTAAGATAAACAATAATGGTTTTCCACCTAAACAATGGACTAGCACCTATTACAACCACAACCACTATGGTATATGTGATCGACATGCAAGTTTAATCATCCAATAACATGATACCATTAGTTTCATATTCACTTCTTTCTTCTATGCTACCCTTTCCTATGCTATTGGCTTCTGAGGTTTCCACGTTTCTTTTGCAATAGATAGTACAATTGCTAGTTATGTTTACGCAATTTGATGGATCTTTGAGAAATGGTGTATGATATTGTCAATGGGACACCGTGGACTCATACTTAATGAAGCATTCAATTCTTTATGCTTGAAAATAAAACAAGTTTACCACATAAGAGATACATAATAACCATAAATATTTTGGAAATTCCATTCTCGGCTTGTTGCTATTTTCTAGGAAATCATAGAATAAATATTCGGAAATTCCATTCTCGGCTTCTTGCTATTTTCTAGGAAATCATAGAATTCACGATGGACACAGAGATATTTTTCAAAATAAACAAATAACTTTTTAGCAAATTTTATGAAGCTGTTATAGTTTGTGAGATTCTCTGAGAATTGACACTGTTCATATTTCTGATCTAACTCGTTCAGTGCCCGTAGTCGCAATATAATCTACCAAACGTTGCATGTTAATGCAAGAGGATCCTCCTTCACTTGCTGCTTGCCTTATAGTTTCTCTAATTTCTTTACTCTTCCTCCTCATATCTTCCCCTTCTTTGCTTGCCACCAGAAATTTGACAGCTCTTGCAATCTCTCCCCGCTCTATCACTCCATCGTCCCTACATGTCTCTAACCCTAATCCAATCTTCCACTGGTTAACCACAGACATTCTGTTGGTGTATTGATCAATCTCCTGTGGAAAGACTAACATGGGAACCCCAAAACTCATGCTCTCCATTGTTGAATTCCAGCCCCCGTGGGTGAAGAAACCCCCAACAGAAGGATGAGATAAAACTAATAATTGCGTACACCACGGAACCACCAAACCTTGATTTTTCGTTTTCTCCAAAAACCCCTCTGGTAGAAAACCGCCATCATCATCAGAACGTAACATACCTGGACGGACTACCCACAGGAAATTCTGCCCACTTTCCAATAATCCCATAGCTATCTCTTCCATTTGACTTTTGGACACGCGAGCTCTGCTTCCGAAGGAAACGTAGAGAACAGAGGATCTGGCATTCGAATCCAGCCAAAGCGAACAATCCATTTCCTCCCACAGACTTAATGACGTGAGATTCATTGGCGTCTCCTTGTAAACTGATGGAATAAACGGACCGAGTGAGTAGATTGGAGCTGCTGTTTCTCGAACTGCATCGCTTGCTTCTCTTTCGAGTTCGTACACTGTATTTCCGATAACCCATTCTGTCTGCTCTAGTAAAGCGATTTGTTCCATAATAATTTTATGGTATGTATGATAGACGTCTCCCATCTGGATATCTTGGGGCAGATCTTCAGGCTGCAATGGAGGAAGACCGGGAATGTAGTCAATTATGTCCTTGGGATCTGTAAAAAGAAAGACGTTGCTCGTTATATATTTCAAAACACCTAAATCTATCTTTCAATTCAGAAGAAGGGAGAATGAGTGCACCTTCTCTTTTAGGCGGATAGTGACCGTTGGATTTAATCACGGAGTGATGTCTATAGATGGTATATACGCTCACAGACTGCGACCAGAATGCGACGAAAGGAACCTCAAATTTCTTGGCCACGTGGAACGCCCAGGTAAGAAAGGAGCTGCCGATAATACACGACAGGGGCTTGCCTGTTTCTGCATCGAGTTGACTTTGTATAACATCTTCCGCAGAGTCTCTCATTTTGTCCCTTACACATCGGTGGAATTCCGAAACATTGGCCTCTCGGTCAAAATCCAGCGGTAGACCGTCTGAAACCTGTGCGAAGCGAATGTTTGAATTCGGACCAACTGAAATCCCATCGTGATAACTGCGGGCTTTCATCATTTTGGAATGATTGGATTCCGTGTTGATGAAGGTGACAATAATGCCTTTGGAAGAAAGCATCTCAGAGAGTTGTATCAGCGGACTTATGTGGCCCTGAATTGGGTATGGTATAACCAAAACATGGGGAGCCATAGTTAGCAGCAGATGGCAATTAGCTCTTTGCTTGTCAAATTAGCACAGGGCAGCAGCACGCAGTCTTCCCTCTTGGACGAAGCCTTAATAGAGTGCTTAAAGTAAGAGTACGTCGAAAAATCTCACAAAATCCAAAAATAAAACAAAACATTCTTGAGCTATGATGCTTAACCCCACTGTAAGTGTAGGAATCTCATACGGGAACACTGGGTACTTCTCATTTATGATGTCATTGCATACGCATGTGAAGAGCAGAAGCAGGATTTGCCGCGGCTTTGCCACGTCTTTGATTCACTAATGTATTTTCTCTTCTTAGAAGAGTATAATATCACATGCGAGGAACATTGGTACTTGCGCATCTCCGTGATTATCGTTGAATAGTGAATGAAGTTGAGGGTAAAATTGTAAGATGGATATTGTTAAGCAAGTTTAAATATTAAGTACCATACAACACGTAAAGGGTTAGTAAAAGAAAACAGAAAAAATAAACTGAAAATTTAACTCAGTGGAACAGATTTAAGTGAAAATTTTAACTCAAACTCACCACACAAGATTCATTTGAAAAATCCCCTAGATAAACCAAGGAGAATATAGCATGTCATTTTATTCCTATTTCTTTCTATTCCTATTTCTCTCTCACTCCCACTTTCTTTTTTGCTGGCATCTTTATTAAAAAAAATGCTGGCATCTTTATTAAAAAAAATCATTAGAATATTATTGTATTATTACAATACCACATGACAATATTGTAGGTTGCCAATACCATTTATGCTAATAACTTTGACCTTGATTTGATTTCATGCTTAACAATTTCACCTCTAATAATTTCCCACTTTACACCAAATAGAAGCTTGAGTGAATGTTTTTGACATTGTTTTCTCTTCTCCCTCGTAACTCTTTCCCACGAGGCATTTTCATCACATTTGCATTACTTCAGTGAAGGTTCTATAAAGTTCTTATCTACCTTTGGGTAGTGTATAGTTTCTCCAATTCTAGTAGTCCATTCTTTAACACTTCACGAATCGAATGTGCTTTTTCATAGAATGCTATGTTGGAATTTTTGCTAAATGAATAACACTCTAACTATCACAATTCAACACTTTTTTATTTAGTTTTATTCCCAACTCTCCTAAAAATCATCGCATCCATAAAATTTATTTGCAAGATTCAGTGGTAGCTATGTATTTCGTCTTTGTTGTGGAGAGGGTTACCACTTTCTACAATCTAGACATCCCAGATAATGTAACACCTGCAAAAGTAAATAAATAACCAGTGGTGGACTTTCTCGTATCTGCATCTCCATCTATACTTGCATCCGTGTAGCCTTGTTATTACCAAAAAGAACATTGTTTTACCAAAACATAAACAATAATTACTAGTACCCTTCAGATACCTTAAAATCCACTTTATTGTTTGTTAATGTTGTTTGTTTTGATTTGCAAGAAATTTGCTCACTACTCACACTAAATGTGCAACATCTAGATGGGTACATACCATGGCATACATCAACCTACTAATCATTGAAGAATAAGAGATTTTACTCATTTCTTCCTTCTTATCATGATAAAGGAACAACTGAACACTAAGTTTGAAGTTTGATGCTAGGGGTATACCAATTGGTTTTCCACCCTTCATATTAAACCTGTCTAACACCTTTTCAATGTATTTTTCTTGTGATAGTAACAAGTTTTTGTTAATTTTGTCATGTATAATCTCCCTGCCCAATATCGTTTGTGTTGGGCCTAGATCTTTCATTGCAAATTAACTACCCAAATCTTTCTTCAACCTATTAATCATGTTCTTATCATGTCGCACAATTAGCATATCATCCATATACAACAATAATATAGTATACCTTTCTTCGTCATATCTCTTGATGTAAACAAATTGATCAGCCTCTAGTCTTTTGATGCCATGTTCCAGCATAAATGAATCAAATTCTTGTACCATTTACGAGATGTTTGTTTCAATGCATAAAGTATATTCTTCAACCTACATACAAGGTTCTCTTTACCTTTTAACTTGAACCCTTTTGGTTGTTCCATATAAATTTCCTCCTTTGATTCCCTATGAAGAAAAGTTGTATTCACATCTAATTGTTCACAATCGAGGTCTAAAACAACTGATAAAACCAAGTATCACTCTTATAGATGATATTTTAACAATAGGTGATTTTTTTATGTAAAGTCAATACCTTCTTTTTGGGAAATCCCTTCGCCACTAGCCTTGCTTTGTATCTTTCCTTCTTCTCATCACTCTCATGTTTAATCTTGTATACCCATTTGTTTTGTAGGGAATTGTTTCTTTTGGAATCTTCACTAAGTCATAAGTTTTATCTTCCAACAAATATTCCATTCCTTCATTCATTTCTTCCACTTTTTAGTAGTTTTTACTTCACAAGCTTCTTGAAAACGATGAGGTTCACCTTCGTAAATTAGAAAAATATAATTTGAGGGTGGATAAATTTGTAAGGGTTTATAAGGCCTATTATACATACGAACCAATTGTGGTTGGTGTGTTTTCCACTTGAATGTGGTTGTGTGTTTTCCACTTGAATCTCTTATAATTGCTACGATAAGTTTTCCTCTTATTGTCCACCATTATCCACTGGATGTCCATCTTGTTCTTGAATTTGTTGTCCATATTCTTCAAATGGTGGGATATTTTCTTGTTGTTTCAAAAACTTGTCAACAATTTTATTTACCTCCATTTCACTTGTAGTCCTTTTATCCATCTCAAATTCATTAGATATTATATCCTTGCTTCTATCAATTTTGTGATTAAATAGATCCCATAGATAGTAACAAAAATCACCATCCACATATCCCAGAAAATTTTCTTTTCCTTGATTATATCGTCTAATTTGGTTCTGTTCTCTTTGAGAATATGCATAAATTATTCATATCCAATTTTTTTTAAATGAGAATAATTTTTCATTTTACTGGTCCAAACTTTTTCAGGAACACCAACGTTTACCACTGTAGAAGGTGAGTGATTGATTATATAATAAGTTGTCCTTACTTCTTCTTCCCATAAATTATTTTCCAGTCCAGAATTTGACAACATACTCCTCACCTTCTCCATAATAATGCAGTGCATCTTTTTTGAAGTACCATTTTGGTTGGAAATATCAAATAAAGTATTCTCATGTTTAATGCCAAACTTATTACAATAAAAACAAAGTCTTCTCATGTTTAATGCCAAACTTATTGCAATAATTGTTGTACGCATTGGAGCAGTACTCTCCACCATTATCTATCCTCAAACACTAGAGAAATTTAGAAGAACGTCTTTTGGATTAATCACATAGTTATGATTTGGTCGATGTTTCAAACTAACTAATGTGGTTCATCCTCATGACAAGGTGAGAAATCCATTGATCAAAAGGAATAAATAGTCAGGATGCAATATTGCCCAGAGTTAACCGTTAAAAATTCATTGTTGGTGGATTAATTAGAAGGTAAAGAAAATAATTATTTAGGGACTAGAGTTAAGCAAAAATTCTATATTCAGTTAAAAATAGTTGTTAAATAAAAATAGTAATTAAATATTATCTTGTTTATTATGGGTTGACTTATAGATATTAGAAAACTAGTTGTTACCCAAATAATTTTAATTCAAAGTGTTAAAAATTATTAATGATATAATTAATAATTAAATGATTAATTATCTAATGAGACCCTTAAATCAATAAAATCTATTTAAACAATTAAAACAAATCAGATTATATATATAAAATAAAGAATATAAATGGAGGGGTTATAATCTATCTATATTTATATATATATATATATATATATATATATATATATTATTTATATATAAATAGATAGAATAGGGGATAATAAATATAATAATAATAATGAAAATTAATAAGATTAGAGATAAAGGGTTTTTTTTTGAAATGAAATAAAAGGAAAAAATAAAATTATATATATTATATATATTATATATATTGAAGAAATATATAATAAAATTGGTTAAAAATAAAAATAAAAAAAAGGGGAACCAGGCAGAAATAGAAGAAAATAAACCAAAAAGACAAGAAGAGAGAGAGGAAAAGAAGAATGATGAGTTATGATGGGAGAACTGGAATCCCACTCTTACTCAATTTCCAACCATCATCCTTATTAAGATTTCTGGCATGCCTTTCTATCTCAATCGCCTCCCTAAGCTTCTTGTGGTGGTAATGATCCAGTTTAGTGATAGCTTTGGATTCTTCAATGCAAGCATGGTGCTTCGAATTTTCTGCATGCTCAGCTAAGGCTGATGAGTGGGAGCGATTATGTTTGATGTCTGTTGCATGCTCATTGGTCCTTTGTTTAATAGATCTACCTTCTTCTCCAATGTAGGGGATACCACAGGAGAAGGGAACAAGGTAGACCCCTTTTGAGTCCTTAGTGTCAATAGGGTCTTTAACAGATCTTACAGGAGCAGGGAACAAGGTAGAACCTATTGACCCTAAGGACACAAAAGGGGTCTACCTTGTTCCTTGCTACTGTGGTATCCCCTACATTGGAGAAATAGGTTGATCTATTAAGCAAATGATCAATGAGCATGCAGCAGACATCAGAAAGAATCACTCCCACTCATCGGCCTTAGCTAAGCATGCAGAAAAATCGAAGCATCATGTTTGCATTGAAGAACCCAAATTTTTTCGCTAAAATAGATCATTCCTACCACATGAAGCTTAGGGAGGCAATTGAGATCGAAAGGCATGCCAAAAATATTAATAGGGATGATGGTTGGAAATTGAGTAAGAGCTAGATTCCAGCTCTCCCATCATAACTCATCATTCTTCTTTTCCTCCCTCCTCTTCTTGTCTTTTTGGTTTATTTTCTTCTATTTCTGCCTAGTTCCCCTTTTTATTTATTTTTATTTTTATCATTTTTTATTTATATTTGTTCATATATATATATTATATATATATTATTCAATTTATTTTAGTTCAATTTATTTTTAATTTTAATTTTTATTTATTTTTTTCAGAAGATTTTCCCTTTTATTCTCTATCTTTTTTTATTTTTAATTATTATTATTTCTCTCTTACTATTCATTCTTATATTTTATTTTTATATTTTTTACTCTTAACTTCTCTATTTATAATACATCACCAGCATCTAATTTTTAATTTATTTTGATTCTTTTTTGATTGATTAAGGGTCCTCTATTAGATATCTTTTTAAACATGTTAATATTATTAAATTAATATCATTAATAATTTTTGAACCACTTTTGAGTAAATTTATTTTCTTAATAGCTAGTTTTCTAATATCCATAAGTCAACCCATAACAGACAAGATAATATTTAATTACTATTTTTATTTAACAACTATTTTTAACTAAATATAGATTATTTTTCCTTAACTCTAGTCCCTAAATAATTATTTTCTTTACCTTCTAACTAATCCACCAACAAATAATTTTTAACGGTTAACTCTGAGCAATACTGCATCCTTACTATTTATTCCTTTTGATCTATGGATTCCATACCTTGTCATGAGGATGAACCACATTAGTTGGTTCGAAACGTTGACCAAATTATAACTATGTGATTAATCTAAATGAATTTCTTCTACATTATGGATCACAAAAGTCTTAGACCTAACTTGAGAAATTTATTAGTCTCCATTTCAACAACAACATGAAATTTCTAAAATATCTCAAAAACCTCACCTTTACTTTTCATACGGTAGGCCCAAACGTTCCTAGAGGCATCATTTGTGAATGTAATAAAATATGAGGCTCTTCTTAAAGACTTAGCATTCAATGACCCAAATACATCAAAGTGTATTAATTCTAGTAAAATTGTTTTTATTTCATGACCACCTCTCATAAAATAAACTCTTCATTTCCAACCATAAATACAATTCTCACAAATATCAAGCTCACAATATTTCAAACCTGGAAGTATAATTTTACCAATAAGAACTTCTAGGCCCTTTTCACTCATGTGGCCCAAACTCTTATGCTATAACTTCGCTGAGTATCCTTCATTTGTAATAGTTGATAAATCTGATATCTTTGTTGTTACCCTCATTGTATACAAGGTTCTTGTCTTCAATCCTTCAGCAAACACTAGTGACACTTTAGTGATTTTCCAACCACTTATCCCAAAGGTTGTGGAGCATCGTTAAACTTCCAATCGTCCCATAGAGATCAAGCTCGTATGCATCTTTGGGAAATTCCTAACATGTTATAGCAAGATACCTTTTCCATCCTTTGCCTTTATTAAGATACCTCACACTCCAACAATATTACAAAAATGATTATTTCCTAAATGTACTCTACCATAATCAACTTCATCATATGTAACAAAATTATTTTTGCATGGGGTCACATGGAGAGTTGCCTTAAAGTCAAGTACCTACTCAATGTTATGGCTAGATGTATATAAACATGATTCTTTTACTCAAATGATAAGACATCAGTTTCGGAATCTATAACAATGGTCTCACCTTCATTTGTCTTGCATGATTTTTTATTTGTGCTGATTGATTTTTGTTCCTTCAGCTCCTTCTGTTCCATCTTCCAAAATCAACAATTATTTTTCTTGTGTCCTTCTCTTCCACAACAAAAGCAGGTAAGTCTTCATGTTCTTGATTTCGATCTTCCTCTTGATTTTGAATGCCCATGTATCTTGTGCTAAATTTCCCTTCCATGATCAACTAAGGTTAGAGCTTCTCCTCTTTGGTTTTCCACTATTGATTTGTGTTGCAACTCCTCATTCATTAAATAACTACTAACATGATGTGGGAGAAACCAACACCAAAGCAAGTGAACGCAAGCCATGGAAGAAAAATAGAATTAAAGCCGATTTAAAGCAGAAAAATAGAGTTAAAGAAGATAAAGCAGATTTAAAGGAGATTTAAAGCGTGCATGCATGAAGCTTTTGTGGAGAAAATTAGGAAAGGATAGGATTGATCCTTCCTAAAATTCTTATATAAATGTAATGTGATAGGATGTGATAGATATCTGTTCTGAGAGGTAAATTGGGAGTGGCAAGATGTAGCTGAGTGTGAGCTCGGTTTTAAGGCTGAAATGCCTTAAGTTTGTAATTGTTCCGTAAATATATAAAAGCATGCTTAGCCTGTGTGTTCATGTTTAGTGTTAATTATATGCGTCTATGTATTTTATAAACAAAATAAATTATGTATTGTCAGTTTGTTGATCGACATCGATCACTTACAGGATCGATGGCGGTCTAATATCGTTTAACGTTATTTGTGGTTGAATTAAATTGTGTCTTGCGACCAGGTTTCATTCTCTGCTCTGAATACACTTTTCCTATTTTCGGCATGGCGGGCGTCGAGGGACGAATCATTCAGATTGATACTTTAAAGACTGCGTCGGCAGATTTCCGATTCCCCACAACAAATCAAACAAGGCACTGCTTTACTCGTTACATTGAGTACCACAAATGCGTAGCAGAAAAAGGCGAAGGTGCTCCTGAATGTGACAAATTTGCAAAGCATTATCGTTCTCTTTTCCCTGGTGAATGGATTGAAAAATAGAATGAACAGAGGGAAGTTGGAACATTCCCTGGATCTTTGTAATGCAGCCGAAAGAAATGCTTTAATCATTCATTCCATCTTCATAGTGTTGGTGGACGGAGGTTGGACGGTTTGGAGATCGATGGGGATTTGAATAGACGGACGTAAACTACATCTTTTTATTTGTCAACAGAGATTAGATTTAAATCAGATAGATCAGCAGAACCACTGATGTTTATAGGTCGACTTTATTTATTTTAAATCCATATATTTCTGCATATTTGTATTTTGTGTAGTATGGGGTTTTAAGTTTAACGCCTATATTGAAATGTTTGCGATGATTATGTATGGATGGCACGATTTTAATGAATATCCATGGTTATAAAAGAAAAGGTTCAAAGCAGAAAAAGCTTCTGTTTAGGCTTAGTGGGCCATAACCCACAGGCCCAGGTTCGAGTTTTTAATGGAATTGGGATTTTGGGCTTACCACAAGATCTCTCACCATCAGTTTGGTACCAGAGCAGTAAAAGATTCTGCGGAAGGAGGTACAGTTCTTAATGAAGTATGAATAGGTATGGTCTTTATATTTGTGTACGTAGCAGCAAAGGAAGGTGAGAAGATTGCAATAGCCTAGAGTGTTTACCAAAAGACCAAGTCTAGAGGAGAGCTTGGTGAGGTAAGAGGCAACAAGGAGGACTTGCTGTTGCAGAGGTAGATTGTAGCTCACAAGTTAAAGATATTACGAAGACCAGGAGAAGCATATGACCAGGAGGTCATAAATTTTTTGTGCCTCGACAGTCTGCTGCGGGAGAAACCATCACCAAAGCAAGCGAATGCAAGCCATGGAAGAAAAACAGAATTAAAGCCGATTTAAAGTAGAAAATTAGATTTAAAGAAGATAAAAAAGATTTAAAGCAGATTTAAAGCGTGCATGCATGAAGCTTTTGTGGAGAAAATCAGGAAATGATAGGATTGATCCTTCCTAAAATTCTTATATAAATGTAATGTGATAGGGTGTCATAGATATCTGTTCTGAGAGGTAAATTAGGAGTGGCAAGATGTAGTTGAGTGTGAGCTCGGTTTTAAGGCTAAAATGCCATAATTTTGTAACTGTTTCTTAAATATATAAAAGCATCCTCAGCCTGTGTGTTCATATTCAGTGTTAATTATATGCGTCTATGTATTTTATAAACAAAATAAATTCTGTATTGTCAGTTTGTTGATCGACATCGATCACTTACAGGATCGATGGCGGTCTCATATCGTTTAACGTTATATGTGGTTGAATTAAATTGTGTCTTGGGACCAGGTTTCATTCTCTACTCTGAATACACTTTTCCTATTTTCGGCATGGCGGGCGTCGAGGGACGAATCATTCAGATTGATACTTTAAAGACTGCGTCGGCGGATTTCCGATTCCCCACAAAAAATCAAACAAGGCACTGCTTTACTCGTTACATTGAGTACCACAAATGCGTAGCAGAAAAAGGTGAAGGTGCTCCTAAATGTGACAAATTTGCAAAGCATTATCGTTCTCTTTGCCCTGGTGAATGGATTGAAAAAAAGAATGAACAGAGGGAAGCTGGAACATTTCCTGGACCTCTGTAATGCAGCTGAAAGAAACGCTTTAATCATTCATTCCATCTTCATGGTGTCGGTGGACTGAGGTTGGACGGTTTGGAGAACGATGGGGATTTGAACAAACGGACGTCAACTGCATCTTTTTATTTGTCAACAGAGATTAGATTTAAATCGGATAGATCGGCGGAACCACCGATGTTTATAGGCCGACTATATTTATTTTAAATCCATATATTCCTGCATATTTGTATTTTGTGTAGTATGGGGTTTTAAAGCTTAACAACTATATTGAAATGTTTGCGATGATTATGTATGGATGGCACGATGTTTGCGATGATTATGTATGGATGGCACGATTTTAATGAAGATCCATCGGTATAAAAGAAAAGGTTCAAAGTGGAAAAAGCTTCCGTTTAGGCTTAGTGGGCCATAACCCACAAGCCCAGGTTCGAGTTTTTAATGAATTGGGATTTTGGGCTTACCCCAAGATCTCTCGCCATCATAACATCATCAAACATCACAGTCTTAGAGGCATTGATGTCCTCATAGCAATTATCAGATTCTCTGAGTTGTTTGTCGTGGAACACATAAGTAAAATAACTTTTATTTCATCATCCAGAATAATTTTAACAGAGGAGAGTTGACAAGTAATTATATTAAATTGGTTAAAATTATTTGCAACTAAAGCACTATCCTTCACTTTCAGGTTATATAACTTCTTCATCCAGAAGACTTTATTTGAAGCATTATTATTTTCATACAAATCATGTAACTTGTTTCATAGCACTTATATTGTCTTCTCACCGGCTACATTAGACTAGCCACTCTCTGCTAGGCACTACCAAATTGTAGCAATGACCTTCCTCTCCAAAGACATCCAAGCTTTATCTGTCATTGTTGAGGCTTTCTTTGCCACTCCTTTAGTTGGAAAATACTGATATTTCAGAATCAAAATATCCTCTATTTTTCCATAGGGAAAAATTTGCCACATTCAAATTTTCCATATCGGTCAGTATGTTGCTCTCGAGACTTCCTAGCTTACATGATCTAAATCTCTAATACCAACTATTAGTAAAACACAATAGAAAAAATAATCTAAAAAATAAAATTTTCAACTTAATGGACACAATATTTAACTATAAAATTTAACTCAAATTTTAAACACAAAATTTAAGTGGAAAACCCATTAGAGGAAAAACCATAAGAAAAAGTTTAGTAAATGTCTAATAATAATGAAAAATCATATTACGTTTCACTCTCTTCATATTTCTTGTCACATATACTCGTTTTTTACTTACACTCTTATTTAAAAATATTTCATTACAATAACATAAGCCCAATATTATAATACAATACCATGAATCTAAAAGTTAACAACAATAACTTTAATTAAATCTCACCCTCAATAAAACATACACATTTAATACAAATTCGTGCCAAGAGAGTTTGTCATGTTGGATATTTTCACTAAAAATTAATATAATTTAATCGCTTAAGAACAACGCAACTTTATATAAAATTATATGTATACGAGTAAAATATGGCTTCCACCTCACCAATCTTACATTTCCATCACATTAACTATTTATTAAAGAAATTGTATTCAATAACATCTCTTTATCCATATTTTTGGGGATGCAATGACATATATATCTACGTAAATAAATTAGTTGGAGGCTACAAATGGATTATATTCCATTCACACAACATTATTCAAATATGTTACAAGAAATCATAGAAATATTTATTTTAATCAATTACGTGGTTTAAATGAGAGCGATAATCATGGTAGTAATCAGTATGATGAGTGTCTCTTTTTTTATTTTATATATATATTTTATTATTAACTATGAAGTTTCTATATTTAATTACATTTACTTATTCCATAACTTATTTAATTTACACAAATGAGATTTTGATTGATTATGTTGTTAATATTATTTTCTATGTTTCTATATATAGAATTATTATATTCTATATATTATATTTATTTAATTAATTTATATCATAATTTATAATTTTATTTTAAACAAGTTCTTATATATATTATGGTTATAGTTAGCCAACATTATTAATCATAATAGTTAGCTATAGTTGAGTATATCCAATGAGGCTTCAATATGGTTCAAAATGGTTCATAATTGTTGACTAATGTGGTTGATTATGTTTCATTATCAATATTAAAATGTCATTATGTTTGATAGATGTTGAAGAATGTTGTCATTGAATAAATTGCAACATAATGTAGCATTCTAGCCATGGTTGATCATGGTAATTAAGGGGATGCCTATCGTGGTTGATCATAGTTGATCATGGCAGTCCATGGTTGACCATCGTTGGTCATGGTTGACCTTCATTGACCTTTCTTAACCATGTGTGACCATTCTAATCATATTGATCTTAGCTGACCCTGAATGACCATGGTCAACCATGGTCGATCATGGTTGACCATGGTAGACCATAGTTTATCATAGTTGACCATTGTTGATTATCATGGATAATGGTTGACTTTGGCTTATCGTTGTTGACCGTGTTTGACCATTCTAACCATGTTGACCTTTGTTGACCATGGTCAACTGTAGTTGACCTTAGTTGATCATGGTTTACCATTGTTGATCATTGTCAAGCATGGGTGACCATGGTTGATCATAATCGACCTTGATTGATCTTGGTTGACCATGTTTGACCATTTTAACTATAAAAGATCTTGATTGACCAACATGGTTGATCGATATTTACCATGGTTGACCATGAATATTATTATTACATATATAATAT
Source organism: Pinus taeda (assembly GCA_000404065.3). Classification (NCBI taxonomy): domain Eukaryota; kingdom Viridiplantae; phylum Streptophyta; class Pinopsida; order Pinales; family Pinaceae; genus Pinus; species Pinus taeda. The sequence goes on from APFE030885182.1 coordinate 88,577, forward strand.
ACTTATGTTATAATTGTACATCGTTGATCATTCTAACCATATATATTAAGACCTATATTATAAACCGTAATATTAAACCCTATATTATAAACCAAATGTTATAGTCATCATGGTTGGCCAATATTTTTGACCATAATGGTTGACTATGGATGGTCATATTCAATCACGTTTCACCATGGTTCAAAATGGTTCATAAAGGTTGATTGTGGTTGATAATGGCTGATTAATGTGATTGACTATGCTTGATTGATGTTGAAGATTGTTTTCATTGAATAATTTGCATTGTAACATAACATTATAGCCATGGTTGATCATGGCAATAGGTAATATTAGAAATTAAACCTTAATATTATAAGACATATATATTAAACACCCTATATTAGACACTCAATATTATAAACCCCATATTAAACCCAAAAGGTTATAAACCCAAATAGCAGAACCACATTAGGAAATTCGGTTGATATATGTTGATCAACGTGTATTAAGTACATGCACAACTGCATTAGTAAATGTGCTATATAATTTTATAATGTCGCATTCCCACAGTGGAAAAATTGCAATGTAATGTAATATTGCAACAATCTCTGTCACATTTTGATGCTAGATAAATTTGTGTACCATTTCAACGTCATAACATGTTTGACTATTAATATTAATCAATAATATTTGTATGTGATTAAGTTTGAATGAACTTTAAGAGTGTTGATTGTCAAAGATAGTCAACCACACTAGTAAATATGGTTGACTAATTTGTAATGCCACATTGTGTTGTTGAGAAAGTTTTATCATTATCAACTATTAACATTATATTACAAACTATAAATATTAAGCCCTTATATTATACTATGATATTACAAACCATATATATTGAACCCTACATATTAAACACCTTCTATTAAAAACCCAAAACAAAACCCTAATATTAAACCCATTATTATAAACCTTAATATTAAACCATATTATAAACCCAAATATTACAACTAAGTATCATAAACCACAATATTATAAACCCTAGTATTAAACCCTATATTATAAACCAAATGTTATCACCCTTTCTCTAATGAATGCAGGAGATGTGAGATCATCCAGAAAATGTTTCTTCCTTGCTTCTACAATCTTCTTATGAAGTTCATGGTATGTTAGATTCTACATGTATGCGACAAAATCCTCATCAAGAGGAACAATTTCTTGTTCCTCTCTTGGAGCATTCTTTGTTGTTAGAGGAGGCAAAGAATGAATGGTGACCTAATTAGTGCTCTAGATCAGATCAACCTCTTGGTTCAATAGTTCTGGTTCCACCTCCATGTCTTTAATAATACTCAACTCCTCAATTTCTTGAGCGAGATCCTTGTCCTGCAATTGTTTGCTCTCCTCTTCTAGTAGGCAGTTCTCCTCATATTCCTTAACTTATTTCTATGTTGCTTCTTCTTCTTCTTCTTCTATTTTATAACTTTCTTCTTCCTGTCTCTTCCTTTATTCTTCCAATCTCCTCTTCTCTTTTTCTTCCTTTTGCTTCATTTGTTCCTTCTGCTTCCTCTGCTTCCTCCTATTTTCTACTTCTATGGCCACTTTCAATATGATTGGATCTGCTTTCATCTTGTGATTTTGTTCTTCCACTAAATTGATTGGAAATTTCCTCTTGCTATTTTTGTGGATTGGGTTGTACCTTCCTTCTCGTAATTCCTCTGGAGTGACCTTCTTATGCGGAGTAACCTGTCATGTTCCTACGAAGCTGATTGGTTTGCGGGACTTGGCGACATTATAACAATTCTTCATCTCCTCCTCCTCAGGACTCGTGAAATGTCTCGCTTGTCCATTGAAAATCAATCCTTTCATAGTGGTCTTTACAAACATTCTTTGGATCATACGGATTCAAGTCCAAATGACCAAATGTGAATTTCTCTATCTCGTTACCTTCATTGTCTATAACTTTCAAATTCTTGATTTTGTACAATCCGATTTGCAAAGGAAGAGTAGGACAAGGTTCCTTATTCTTCCCATGCTAAATTGTTGATAAACTTGTGGAAATATGGTAATAAACTTATTGCATGACTAAATTATTAGTGGCATACCTCAGTGGAAGTTGTAGTAATTCTATGTGCTAAAACACTCTAAGGAAAGTTCCATCCGGTGACGCAAACAAATCTACTATTTTTGATACAACTTCCATTGCCCCACATGACATGCAAGGTGGTTCTTCCTCAAAGATTAATTTGTACAATGGAAAGAGGAAGTGATCATTCAGATTTTCCATTACTCCTTTGTGGTTTCACTCTGAAATAATCTTGTAGTAAATGTGGACAGCAGGCTCTCTTGGTGACAAGGTTTAATTTATGCCAGGAAAGGAATTATGAGCACATATTTCATCTAGTAGGTAAACCGACATGCAGAATCTCACTTGCTTGCCCTTGGGAGGATTTTGGGCATTAGCTACATGGATATTCAATTATTGATCCAACAAGTTTGACAAGTTGAATGGATTTACTTCCTTCACAATCTAATTTAGAAAGAATGCTCACCCTTTGAGGAAGGTCTTGGTACTTTGTTGACCATAAATCCTGCAACATAGAACTATCAAGTAATGATAAGCCTTCTTGAGAGATTTTTTCTTATAGTTGTTAGTGGGTGTCTAATGGAACTTTGCTGGCTCTTTCACCCATCCTTTGAAAACCTCCTTTTTGATCAACTAGTTGGTGGGTGTTAGTGAGCCCTAATATTGCACCAAGTATGTTGCAACTCCCAAGGTCAACTCAACTCAAATTATGAACCCAAGGTTCATACAAACTTCTAGGTGACAGTGATATATGCACAGCATATAGGATTCCACTCATTCCACCCTCAGTCATGACATTAGATAAAAAAAGTGCTTAAATACCCTTCCTTCTACTGAATTAGAATGAAAGCTTAATAAAAGGACAAATTGAAAATTTCTTGTAAGTATGAAAATAGAAATTCCATTGATTCAACTAGTAAAACCCTAATTACTCAATTCATGAAAAGGTAAAGGCTAACCTACTTGTAGAAATGAAGTTATGTTATCTTGTAGAATTCATCACACTACTTCATCTACTTGCAGAAAAGAAATTAATCAATCTTGCATAATTCAGAAAACTTCCAATTAGAATCATAGGTACCATCTACCTAGTTCATACTTGTCTAAAAATCAATAACCTATTTGCACGCTAAACAAACTAATTCTACTTTATTTTTGCAGTGAAGGCAAGGAAGGTTTAGAGTGGCCTAGGAGCTCTTCCTGATCATATTATCATGGATGGATGTCATTATGCATCTATGATAGGTCAAATTTGCAGTGTGGGTCAAAACTAATGAAGAAAATGGCTGCTACAGGTGGTTGCTATAGGCACGGTTGTAATGCTACAGTTAGGCCTGTAATGCTATAGAAGGGCATTCGAGTGGTTTTTGAAGGTGAAAACATTAGGTTGAGGGTATGGAGAGGTGAATAGTAGCTTAAGAAAATGAAAGAAGGTTGTTTTCCCCCCCTATCCAAACTCAGGAGTTCTCAGAGGCATTTCTTTCATTAGGATTAATGCTCTGGGTGACCTAGATAGAATAGCTTATAAAATAGGGTTTTTGGGATAGAGCTTTGAGGTGGAAGGAGAAGGTGAAAGAGCTAAATATGGAAGTGGTGAAGGTTCCCTTCATAGATCAATCAACCCTGCAATCAATCACATGCATGCATCCATTTATCATTTGAAAAATGAAATAACTTATGATGCGAAAAATGAGTTGAATTTAAATGACATATAATTCATGCAAATGACTAGTCTACTCAGTGAAATAACTTGTAAACAATAGAAATAATATGTAAAACAGGACAACCAATACTAATCTATTTCCAGGAAATCATAAACACAATTTTTTTGGGTTGTGGTGCTTGCTTGAGAAAACTCTTTTTTTTTTATTCACTGAAGCTTTGGGTTGCGTGCTTTCTTGAGAAAGCTCTTTTTTTTCCTACAAAACAAAAAACACAAAACCCAACACAGACATACAAAAAAAACAAACCTTACGGCTTAAAGTTAGATTTACTCGGAAATTAAATATTTTCCTCAATGTTTCTAATTTTCCAAGATCACACTAAGGCGCAGCGGAAAAGAGCATACGCATGAGAAAAATCCTTCCTCTCCGTTTCTGATTTGCCCAGATCGCACAGAGTCGCAGGGCAAAGAGCATACGCAGAAATGAAAGGTATAGATCTGGTAATAAAAAAGAAGCTAAATAAACCGAAATAATAAACAGAGAGAAAATAACTAGAAACTGCCAAAAAAACATCGTATACCTCCAGATCTTAAAAATGACGTAGCTAGGGGTACCAGAAACCTTTTTGTGTGAAACGAAAGGGGTTCCTCACTGGAACAGATGCTCCTAACACAACAGAGTAGTCCTCTCTGCCCGAAAGCATTCAGAAAGAACAGATCTAGGAAACGACAGTCAGATGCAGTTCTACCGGCTTCAGATTTGGATCACCAATGGACGCGGCCCTCAAATAGCTCTGATACCATGTAGGAATTTACAGGGTAAGTTCCTCAGAA
>APFE030885198.1:0-16005 GCA_000404065.3 Pinus taeda
TTGAATCATCCAAGAATTGTTCATTTATGTAATGTAAAGGAGGTTGCCCCCTCGAAGAGGCTGAATTCTAAGGCGTTGATCTCTATCTTTTCTATCTTTTCTTGAGCTGGTTTCATAACACCTTCTCTCCAATATTTCCAAGCCTTTAATGCCACTTCTTCTCTCTAGAGACCACTAGATTTTCTGCTCCACTTTTAGGAACCACAAAATTTTTGCACCCATCAATAACAGTGCCACCTTGCAGCTTGTACAAAGTTCCAATCCGAACTTCCGGCATCAATACCAGTGCTCCCCGAACCATTTTGCAGGTATCCTTCTCGAAAATTGTTTTTACACCTGCATCATCCAGCTTGCTTACGGAAATCCGATTTTTGGCCAATGTAGGCTACAGATCACCCGAAAGTGTTCTAACCCTTCCACCTTGCAACTTTAACTTTACTTTTTCGTGACCAACGATTCTAGCCTTCCTGTCATCCCCCAAGAAAACATCACCACCATCATATTTCTCATACTCAGAAAACCACTCTCTATGGGGAGCGAAGTGAAAGGATGCACCTTAGTCAATCAACCATGCCTCATGATCTACATGTGTACTTGAAGAAGCCAAGTACACATCCCCACCTTCATCTGAGGTGGCTTTCATCTCTATGGAAGGAGCATCATCAGATCCCTTTCCTTTGTTAGGAGCTTTAGATTTACAATCCGTTTTGTAGTGCCCTTCCTTTCCGCATTTCCAGCACACCACCTTTACAGGTTTTCCTGGAGATTTAGATCTCCCACTCGATGACTTATTTTTGTTTCTGTTATGGGATCGTCCTCGTACAGACAAGGCATCACCATTATAACTCTCCATATGTTTCCATCTCATCTCCTCCGTCAGCAAGGATGAGACTATTTCATCAAACTGCAAGGCAGTTGCATTGCTACCTATTGCAATAACCAAACTATCCCATGAATCTGGCAGAGAACACAACAAACTGAAGCACTTATCTTCATCTAAAATTTTAATATCGACAGATAATAACTGACTTACAACAATATTAAATGCATTCAGATGTTCTGTCATCGAGTCTCCATCTTTCACCCTCAGGTTATACAACTTTTACCGTAGGAACAGTTTATTCACCAAAGACTTAGATTGGTACAAAGTCCCTAACTTGTCCCACAAAGCCTTTGCCGTATCTTCCCCTGATACATTCAACAATACCGAATCTGAGACACAGAATCGTATTTTGTTCTTATCCTTCTGATCCAACTTCTTCCATTCTTCATCGGACACTCCCGTTGGTTTAGTACTTGGATCTACCATGACCCACTGATCTTTATCCACCAACAGATCCTCAATCTTGAGTTTCCATAACTCAAAACTATGACCATTAAATTTTTCGATCTTTATCTTTCCACTACTTGTCATCCTCTTTCACCACCAGAATCAATCTCGCAGATCTCCCACTGAACAGCGTCTACCACAGGCCCGAGCAAAGCCCCTCAACAACAAAGGTGTCCCCTTGAAGCCAAAACAGCTCTGATACCAAGTGTAGGTTTTAACCCCATACAAAAATTACCTGCATACAAATTCTAAAACATGGAAAATAAACAATGCGAGAGCATAACACATAAAACACATATACACAGAGGTTTTCCCTTGGATCCCAAAACCGAGACTACCAGCTTGATTTTTCATTATGTTCATTTCAATGTTACAATATATATTTATACATGCCAAAGCATCCAATACCATGGACCAAAAACCATTGTGTCTAAAACCATGGACCGAAAACCATCATGTCCAGAACCTTGGACCGAAAACTATCACGTCCAAAACCATGTGTGAAAATCATGCACAAAACCATAGGTAGGTCTGCCAAACCTACCCCATAGAGTGGGGTTACCTACACTGCTCAAACCCCCTGTGACTTCCCCCACTATACAATTGGAGCAATGAAGTGGGGGCTCTGCCTCCCTTCTAACCCCCAAGTTAACTACGTGGGCTAGTCGTGGAAAGTATATAACACAACCCAACAATGACTAGCTTCGAAGCCTTAACATTTTTTTGTGGACCCGATCTTTCTGCGATGCATGGCCATTTGAATTGTGTGGATGTGATCCCTAGGTCCGCACTCCCTTTTTCTATTTCAGTGTCCTCGGCCTCCTATCCTTAGGATGTTGCTTGGCCCTCCTTTGTTGTTGTCTGTGCTGCTGCTCCTACTTCTGTAGCCTTCTTTTGCTCCGCGGCTTTCTATGTTGCTTCGCATACTGTCCTTACTTCAACTGCCGCTTTTTCATTACGCCTTCTCTTGGCTAGTTGGGTGATGCGAAGCTTGGCATCATGCTTCTGTTTCTGTGCTACTTCTTTCTCTAGTTCCGCAAAATCTAGGGCGTGCCACTCAAGAGGCCATGTTTCCAATACTATAACCATCGTGTCGTTAGTGGCTAGAAATGGTAGCTTTGTCCACTCCTGCGCCAGATCCTTTCGCGCCCTAATGTATATGTTGTGCATATCCGCCTTAAATTCTGCAAAAATCGGTAGACTATTGTGCACTGTAGGTGATAGGCGCGACCTCCTGTTGATCCAGATTCGGATGCTCGCCTCCATGAGCATCTAGAAAATTTTAGTATCGCGAATCTGTTTCATGTCCTTGATGGCCCAAAGCGAAGTGTACTTCGTAGCCTCTAGTAAGTCTCGGTCATTGCTCGGGAACTGACTATCCTCTGGCAGTTCTCCTGCTATCAGCAAGATGGATAAGAGCAACCATGCATTGTGGAAGTTCTTACCCTGATCCTGGGCCTCACAACAGTTTAACAAAAACTCTTCACAGAGGAACTCGGCCTAGTTGAATTGGACCCCCTCCGCGCACTGTTCAACCAACACGACCATCGGCACTGGTACCTCATCGACATGACATTTTCTCATCACTTTACCGGCCAGGAGTTGAGTTGCTACGTGCAATCCCTTATCCTTGATGCTAGAGATGGTGTAGCCCCTCTTATTTTTATGTAGCTTATACTTTGCCTTCATGGCTTTTGCGAGAGCCAAATCACTTCCTTTTCTGGCTATATTCGCGGGGTCCTTTCCCTTATAGGGGAGCTGGGAAATACGGTGGATGAGGTCTGCTGTGATGGGAATAGGCTCCTCCAGCCATACATACCCATCATGCACTAGGCAGAGCAGCTGCCTGATAACAAAAATGGTGATGGGCACTCGGTGGAAGTGTGGTATCCATAACAAATGCGACAACCCCGCCTTTTCCACATCGCACAGCCATTTTCACGGCTCTAATGTTATCACCGCCCCTTCCGTATTCTGTTTCATTAGATTTTCCATCTTTAGGTGTGGAAACTTCTCGCTGTTCGTGAGGTCCTAGTCTTCAAATTTCATGGTGGGCATGTAGCCTAGGTGCGAGCCCTCAAAGACAATTCCATTGGGGAGGAGCGGGGTCTGGAGTGCGCTCTTCATTGCATCTAAATCCTTTGGTATTTTTTTTTTCCCTTTCTACGGAGGGACATACGCAGGCAATTTTGCTGCAAAGCACAATGGTTCGATGTCTTCCTCTACATCTTCTTCTTCTTCTGCGATGGAAATTAGGGCCTACAGGTATTCTTCTTCCTCATTTGTCTCAATTGTGACTGACTTCCCTTTTTCTTCCATTGATAACTTGTTGTGCTGTGGATTCCTCGGTGACATGCGTATTGGTCCCATTGTTTGCTTATCCTTCTTCGGCCATGGTGTCCGCAGTGATTTGGGAATTTCTGTGACCCTCGGGAACATCTTGTACAATGGGGGTCTGCGCGGCTTCACCGAAAATTCCTTCTTCAATTCCCATCTCATCCTTAGTGGTCGTCATCATTCTACATTGTTAATTATCTTTCACAAACTCAGGGGCTCTATTCTCGCTCGGCTCTCAACACTTTGTGCTCTGCTCAACTGCTTAATTCTGAAATGACCAAGTGTTGTCCGCTGGCTAGCCCTTTGAGTTTTATAGTGCCTTTTGAATTAAAATTCGACCATTCCCCCCAATTACGGGCCATCAATGCTCTCTTGGCAGTAGATTTTCCCAAAACTTGCCCATAAATCTCGTCTTAAATGCCCGTTGCCTACTCCATTTGGCCTCAAATCAGACATCCCGTCATGAACAGTGACACCAACAGTCACTTCCCAGCTAATCCGCACGGCAACGCAACCCTCCATGCATAAGCGCGAACCTTGTGACATTCTGCTCCTGCACACACTTCTTAGGGTGCACAGCTCCCAGACAAAATAATTTATAGTCCTGCACTCCCTTTCAACTGCCTGAAGTGCTAAGACTATTCTTCCTATGGCTAGTTAGGTGGTCACACCACCTGTGCGGGGCTCCATATCATCCTCTAGCATAATACGTGGAAAACCCTCATCTTTCATTGTGGCAATCGGCACTACGTGCTCTACTATTTGCAATGTGCTTCCCTGGTTACTGTGTTTGGTGATATGTGGTCTGAGCCATGGCAACAGACAAACCAATTCCCGACGATAGTCCTCTAATTTGTTAGTATGATCATATGCACCTTGTCTTGTCGTCCTTGGTATATTGACAATAAATGCTCCCTTTATTTCGTTTTCCAGCCTCTTGACCTCTACATCCATTAAAACACCTTTCTTCCTTAGCCGTACCTGGTCCTTTTCAAGTTCGTGAAGTCTAAAGTTTCCCTGTCGAACTTCTTCCTGGAGTCTTCTATGTTCTGCTTCGCGTAGCCGTGTGATTTCTTCGTCCCGGGCTTCACGCATGGTCGAATCTATGGTTGTTTTTACGTGCGGACTCGGCTTTGCATGCTCCTCAGAGATTACAACCCCTGCTTCATACCGTGGCTTTGAAATTGCTCTCATGGTCTGGGTTTTTCACATGGTCCTCTAGGCCCATCGAATTGCTGGTACGCGCAGGTCCCAGTCAATGCATTTCACATGGTGGACCCTTTTCAACACTTCGCAGACCTTTTCAAAGGCTTCCCTGCTGACAATATTTGGTGCACCGTGCCTTTCCTGCTTCTGCTTGTTGTTCCTATTTTCGATCATGAGAGCGATGTGCGTTTGTGCGGGTTGCGTACCATACGCCTGTATCCATTTGGAAAGGTGGGTGCGCAAGCTGTTTTGGCATTCAAAACTAGCTCTCATCCATAGCTGAGGTTTTCCAAATCGTACAAGCATCATCCTTCTACATCCACGCCAATCCGCGAAACTCTGCTGGTGCATACCCCACCACCTTGTGGGCGTAGTGCGCAGTGCCCATTTCAGAGCATCGAACCGCTTTTGTTTTGGCACTTCGCTTTCAAATTTGTTCAAGAATTCCTCCACCAATGTCACTCCGTCATATATGGGCAGATCCCTTGCTTCTATTGCTACACAGCGTAATGATCTTATCATCATATTGCAATTTAGCATGGTTACCTCGTGTAACCGGTTCTGCCATCGTTCTACTTCCTCATCTGATTCTGAAGTGCAGGAGCTGTCGCACTCCCATGAAATTCTACCATCTGCTGTCGGATTCACCCAATCCTGTTCTCACGTGGTTATCTTGTAGATACAATCAAGATCATCATCACTATCATCATCACGCACTGGTTCAATGTATCGTGCTCCTTCGATAGGATCTAGCAGTACCAGTACGTGTAGTGACTTTTTATCAAAAATCATTCTGCGCTTCTTCAGTTTTATGACTCGATTCATATCAGTGGCCCAGTCTATGCCCACTAGCGTGGGATAGGTATTGATATCATCGAAAATTTATATTACTTTGAAATTCCATAGTGCGCTCACGCCTTCAATATCGACCGTTACTCCTTGCACTCTTCCCATGGGTAAGATCTTCTGTTGGTTTGCCATTCGTAATTGAATAGGAGACCACTACAAAGTGGGCCTGCCCATGTGTTCCCATGTCTACTTTGGCAGTACATTCACATCCAATCCTAGATCTAGAATTACTTGATCCATTTCATACTGTTCGATTTGCGCAATCAACCTCATTTCCCTTCCTGTTCACGATGTATGTTTTCCGAGCTTTCATACTACGCATGGCTCTCCCGACCCAGCGCACCTAGTGATAAGTTCCTGTAGCGCTTTCACAGCCCTGCTGTCACACAACAGCTTCATACATGTCTCCAGAAAGGTAGTGAGCATTGAAGGATCCATCTCTGGTTCTAGTTGAACCTTACTACCTGAAGTGGAGGCCTTCATGAAGCTCTTCTTAGCTTCCATGAATGTCTCCTTCGCGTGCTTCAAATCAAATTCAGGTTCCTTTGTAGGAGCCTTGCAAACCCACACACTTTCTTCAGGCTACTTAACCTTTGTCATCTCTTGTTGTGATACCGCTCTAAAGCACAATGTTCACATTTGAATCCTCTTCACACGACTCAACCCTCATCATTTGTAGATTCTGAGTTGGGGGAGGCTGCATTATTCCCTTATCCCACAGCCTCACTTCCAGGGTAGGGAAATCCTCCGTCTCATGGTCGATGTTATCACTATAAAAGTTTTTAAAATTCTGGACAATCAGCATGGTTCCTAAGTTTTTGTGTTAGACATGGTAAAGTCATTTTTTTATGTTTTTAAGAGTTTCAGTTATAGCATTAGAGTCTCATTTCCATCATTAATAAAGTCCTTTAGGTTCACCTCATGGTCAAATAGGTCACATTTTCCATTTAGAAGTCATTCCATTAAGTTTACGGTTAAATTTTTTCAATCACATAGGAATCCACAATTTCGTAACTTAGCTAGTTCAAAAAAGGTGATTTGCACTATGAAACCACTGTGTATGCTCTTTTTTCTGTTTTTAAAAGTCAACTTCCAAAGGGATTCCTGAGCAATTAAAAACTCATTTCTGAAAATTGAAAGAGGTTTTTATTCCTAACATACTGAGCTACAAAAACCTCTTTTAGTTTCTTCAAATTCAATATGAGGTGGGAGAAATTGATGGTTTAACTTGCGCTACGAAACTGCTAAGAGGAACTCTGTTTTCTAGTTTTAGCAGTCTTTTTCAAGATCAGTTTCTGGCCACATGCAAAAGTATTTTGGAATTTTGAACGAAATTTCTCTTCATAAAATCTCCAGCTATAATAACCTATCTTAATTTTTTCATAAGTGTTACCAGGTGGGAGATACAAGGCTATAGGTGACATACACAGTGCAATTTTGATGTTTTGATCAATTCTCAAAGGAAAGAAGCAGTTATTTTTTGGAGAATGATGCTGCTGGAGAATGTGAGGAGGTCACTTATGAAAGTTTAAATCTCAAGCAAGGAAAAAACTCAAAGGATAAAGGATATATGTGAAAGCAAAGTTCTGCACTACAAAAACAACAGTTAGTTTCGTAGCACATCTAGATTGACCTTCTTTGTGCACCTTCAAGGAGTTTAAGTTTTGCACAAGTGAAAGAGAAGGGTTCTATGGCTAACTTAACATATTTTACATGATTAAAGGGGCTAGTTTTGTCATCAGAAGATTCGATAATCATCATTGAAGACCAAGGCTATAGTGCGGCGGACATATTTCTAGTTTTTAGGGAAGATAAAGGAGAAGTTATTAAAGGCCAGTAGGAGGGTTATGGACATTACCAAGGTCGAAGTTAAAGAGGAGCAGCTGTCAAGCATCAAATTTAATTCCTAGATTAGGTTGTTGTTATCATAATGAGTTGTACTCCTAATTGTATTAGGACTCTAAGACAATCAGTTAACTATTACTTGTAATTAATAGTCTGTTTTAGGTATGAATAGGTGTCAAGCTAGGAAATTCGAATTCCTCTCAAGTTGGATAAGGGAATCCAAGATTGTAATGATAACTCTATAAAAGACAAGAGGTGGAATTCCTTAGGGTTGGAAAATTTCAAAAGAAACAAGCACACTATGTTATTGTATGAGATTGTATGTTTTCATGTTAATACAGAGATATTGTCTTCACAACTCAGGATTCAGAGAGGGTTTTTAATATTTGATTTTCTCATGGATTTCTTCATTTACTTACTTATAGTGGTATAAACACATGTTACTTAGAATTCGTTGATAATGCTCTAACTTCCTTCATGTGTTTATAAACTATGGTCCTTGCATTATGTCTATGTTTTGCTGATATATTAAGACTCTTTATGCCCTTACTTCCATGTTAAGTTGATCTTGCAGTTATACTGAAACATGCTTTGACTCCATAGCCCAATAGATGTTTGTTGATTGGTATTTCAACCATTTCTACATTTTTGTTTGATTTTTCCATAGAGTTAGCCATCTAATATTCAAACTAAAATCTTTAACCTAGTGAGAGAGCCCTCTAAGGTTGAGGAGGCTAAGCCTCAACCAAAATATTGGTTTGAAATAGTTACTTAAAGTCTTCCTGATCAGTAGCCTATCAGGGTCAAGTTTTGTGATAACAGTTGAGTTAAGTACAATATAAACATGATGCTCTTGTCAGATTTGTACAATCGTGGGCATAGTGTCCTGGCCCTCTGCCATTGTAACAAATCAGTTGTCCACGACCTCTTCCTGGGCCCATTCCACCTCGACCTCATCTGCGCCCCTTAAATCTAGTGCGCGCCAGTCCTGTATTTTGATCGAGGGCTCATGTTTCAGTCTGCACCCTGTAGGTACGGGTTCGATCCATCATTAGCTCATAACTTCTAGAGGTGCACTCATCATGGCCTACTGACCTACAGAAATTATAGAGCAATTGTTGGGACGTCTGCATATACTTCTGTAAAAGATGGCAATTGTCCGTAACATGTTTTCCTCCTATTTGATAGATCGCACACCATAATGTAGGCGTTGTGCTTGGCCCTGCTTGTGACTCCAGTTTCAATGGCATCAGCCCTCCTTCCGCCAAATAGTTTGTGAAGTCTAGACAAAGATATTTGTCATGTCCATGTCCTTTGCATTTGGTGCACCATATCTCCTCAACACCTCTGGGTGAGTTGTCCTGTCCTGTTTTAAACTCTGCATTTCTAAACATAAATTTTTCAGTTGCGCGTGGACTTGTTGGACTCCCAGGCCAAGATCTTGTATAGGGGTCTTGTGCATTCTCATTGCAATCTCCAATGCTTCAGACTGGGTGGATAACTTCTGTTGTGATAGTGTCATCCTCAGATGCGGCGTTAGGGACGCTACAAACCATGCGCGGTGTTGTGCATCCATCAAGGTCATGTTGGCTTCGTGAATCATTCCTTTTAGCCTCTGATCCAGTTCCCATGGGGTCTCGCCTAGTAGCATCGCGATCTCCTTAAACCCAATAATCAACTGTGTTTCTGACTTTGGCCTGCTAAACTCCCTGCTCAACGCGGCTTGGATTTCTGTGATTCCTGCGTTTGGATTGTAATTAGAGTGCTTAATATACCACGTCAGTGCGCGATCCTGCAATGTGCTTACTAGTGTTTCTTTCTTTATGTTGACATCCATAACCCCTTGCGCTTCCCATACTGCTTTTACTACGAACCAAAATTGGTTCGAATCTTCGTTTCCTACTCCTTTGAATACCGGTAATTTTATTTCACTCGCCATACTAAACTGGGTGGGCGGCAGAGGTGGTGTGGGTGGAGATGGAGGTGATGATGGTGAAATTGGTGGCAGTGTAGGTGGGGGTGGTATGCCCGGAATTCGGCGCCTTATCAGACTGATTGCGCTTCTCGAAGAAAATTTCGCGAGCTCCTCCTCGCTCTCTCACGAGAGTGAAATCAAGGAACTAGTAGTTATTTGCTACTTCCATTTCTATAGATATTCCCACTTTGCGTAGTACCAAACATTAATTTATTCACATAACCTGATTTTCGCATAGTAGCATTTTAATCTAGGTATTCAAAGATTTAATGTACTTACCTCGCGATCCTTTGAGGAAACGTCGTTATGCCTCGCTATAGCTAACTGATGTGTCTACCACGAACTGGGTGATGAACCCTCCTATAATCTGATTAAGCTAATGATCCACAGCGCGCATGATCTTATCTTCCGAGGCTTCTAGTTTGCGCACCAATTTCAGAGTCCACGCAATTGGTTTGTTGAGCCTACACCTCCCTTGACTATCTGCTAGCGTCGCGATCCACTCATACAACTTAGAGGGGAAGGATGCAGAGAAAATCTCATGGATTTCTGTATACACATAGCGCTCTAACCATTGTTCCTTTGACACTCGCAGATTCCGGTTTTCCTGCGCCGCGAACTCATGAATTTTTTTGTCCAACCACTTTTCAATTTCTTTCTTTGTCGAATTCTAGTGACATGAAATTAGACATCCCTTATGTAGATCTCGGTCCTAGAAACAGAACCATTTTTTGGCTTAGTGGGGCCCGACCCAGGTTCATAAGTGATTTAGCCAAAAAAATCCCGGTACTACTGGCCCTTTTGGCAACAGTCTGCGGAGCGTGGACAGAGGTCGCACCCAAAGTAGTATGGGAGGGTGCTAGAACCAGGTTTCCACACCCTGGGGATGTCCGATGATTTCAAGTGGTCCACGGTTTGATCTAGCGCGCACATCGCTACACGCACTTACCCATACCTCACAACCTGAGATGTTGCCTTTGCGCAGCCCTATTCAGGGGACGAACAATGTTATTACCCAAATCCCTACTTGCAGTCTGATGTTAGTTGATTTACTTAACTTATTCGTACGATTTCACTTATACTTAACAATATTCACAATATAAGTGTGTGCAATAAATAAACAGTATATTTGCAAGCAACATCAAACATGTTGTTAGTATCAGTGTCTTCACACTGCCATCAGTGATCAAAATTCACTCTTTTGCATTTATATTAGGAGTCCCATTCTCAATGAGTTGCATTCCATTAGGTCATGGATCAGCTAATGGTAAGATACATTCCATTTTTTCCCCTCATGACACATATTTGCTGACTTATTTCATGTGTGATTCAGTCAGTGGTTCAGGTTCAGGTTCTTTTTCAGTTTATTTCATTAAATAGGTCTTCGGTCTTAAGGTTATAGTCACATTAGGTATTAGGGTTTCACCATGTCAAATTTTCAGTAACCATTGACTAATAATGGTCAGTAGACACATGAGGAAGACAATAATCATCGGGAAACTTTTAATTTCATAATTTGTAAACTTAATAAGTTTTTCACCTCAAAACCATTTTGAGGTGAAAACAGAGCATTATTTTTTTATTTGTAAATTTCATGTAATTTCATCATTTCTCATATGTAATTAATAAGTCTCATGTTGCTCCTGGTCACCTGCTGATATTTCCAAATACATGCCACTACAAAAGCAAAAGATCACCAAGCATCAGTTTTCCTATTTCCAACAAAAAGTCAAGCATCAAAAAAACAAAGTATTTGAAAAAGCCAAAAGACATTATAAAGTGGGTTTTGGAGAGTGAAAAATCAAAAGTGCCCAAGCCATATAAAGGCCATTTCTTTCTCAATTTAATTCATTATTTGAGTTGAAGTTTATGAGAAAAATCACAATTTTAAGGAGTTATTGAGCAAAGGGAGGAAATTGTTGTGTTTTGGGCAAAAATTGCCCGACGCTACGCACCAAAACTTGGCGCTACACATAGGAACGACACTACGCACCTGGGCTTTTTCTCTTGTGTTATTTTGAACTGGCGCTATGCACAGGATTTGTGCTATGCACCTGGGAAGTGCGCTACACACCTGGCATTTAAGCTACAAATTGCATCAAAACTCCCAAACTTCTCCATTTGCAAGTAAGTAACATCACTTTTCTTGCAGACAAGAATTGTTGCATAAGTTTTTTGGTTGTGTTGTCTCTCAAAACATCAAACCCTAACTATCACTAATTTATCTCATATGTTGTAAAAATACACTCATTACTGCTGTCCCATATCAACTATTTCCCTAAATCCCATCCTCCCATCCATAATTCCCTAGACATCATTCCCTAAAAACCTTTCCCTATTCCCAAACCCTATAACCATACATCCCAAACCCTGAAACACTCCCAAACCCTACATCATTCACTAACCCTACTTACTCCCTACATCCCTTTCTCATTCTTGTTCACCCTCACCTACTTTCCTATTTAAAATCTCTTCATACTCATCTTACCTTCATTCACCAATCCACCACTCTTCGATCACCATAAAGAGAAACAACAATACAACAATGGAGATGGACAATGAGTATGAAATGGAGGAAGAAACCCATAGTAACAGTTCTAGTGAGAGAGACACTCAGGGCAGAAGGCCTCATAAGGGAGGAAAACATATCAGAGAGGAGCCCACTAGTTTGAGGGAGATGCATGCCTGCCCATTTGCCCTTTCCTGTTTCAGACATCAGTCATGTTTCAGTCTCTGTGAAAGGGTGGAAAGGGTTAAATCTCATCATGAATTAACAATATTGTTTGTGACACATTTGGATAACAATGAGGTACACCTTGTTGGAGCCACATTCACTTTGTCACCAGCTATCATTTTAGAAGCTATAGGTATTCCAAATGTGGGAGAAAAGTGGAACAAAGGTCAGTACATTGATAGGGAGTACTATGAGCCTTACATTAAGGCTAAATATCATAACAAACTTAGCAGAGTATTCCCCTTTAAATTCTTGGAGGACAGGTTTGCTCCATTGATGAAGATCATCATCAAGTACTTTACTTGTGAAGGTAGGTTCTCCAGACTGTATGCCTACCACATTAGATTGTTGATGCATTTCACTAGGGTGAGAATGATGAATATCCCCTAATTCATATTCAAAAACATAGAGAAGATGGCATTCATTGTAAAGAAGAAATAATACCCCCAACAGCTAACCAGCATCTACCACTTCTCTATGATTAAAATCATGTCTTACATGAGCTGAACCTACTTAACATACCATGGGAGACCTTCATTTCTCATGAAATGTTCAAAAGCCCTCAAGTCTTTTTATCAGTGCCCCATGAAGAAGGTGGACCTTCAGGACATGAAAAGGTCCAAGAAACTGAAACTGTTGGAGTGCCAATATTTCTGACATATGAGAGAGGCACTAGGAAAAAAAATTCAGCTGCCAAATGAGTATTATCTCCACAAGGTGTGGAAGGGGTCTCGCCTTCATCTTCAGGCCACAGACAAATGCTATATCCACAAGGAGTGGAAGGGGCTTTGCCTTCTTCTTCAGATAAACGGGTACAAGTTGGGTGGAAACCCAAGGGAAAAGGTAAAGGAAAGAAAAATATGCATGAGAAGGATCCTATTGATGGGCAAGAGAGATATTTTGTCCTTGTTGATCATGAGGAGGCACAAGGAGTGGATGTTATTGACTTGGATGCTCAAAATCCAAGGACTGTCAAAGACATGATCATTAATGAACAAGAGGCTGAGATACGAGACTTGTCAGTCAATTTAGAGAGGGCTAAATAGGTCATCAATTATCTAGAGCAAGAAAACAAATAATTGACCGACAAGCAAGTCCTCATGGAGTTGCAAATGATCAAGGAGAACCGGCGAAAGGGAAAGAAGGCAAAGGTCAAGATGACCTCCAATGAGCAAGAGATTAAGAATGACCAGGAAAATTGGCTTGAAAGGGTCAACATACACCTTGAAAAGCTACTTGAGAAGGCCAATAGAGACAAGAAGATGCTTCGTCACATGGCCTATCATTATATGACCCGGAACAAAATATGCAATATAAGGATGAGGAAGGCCTTAAGGAGCGAAAAGGAGCATGACAAGCTAAAAATATTGGTTCAGGCCTCACTATCCCATAAAAGCAATCAATGAGAGTACCTTGTGCCAAATCTGGGCAAGTTTTGGTGAGTTTTTGTCATTTTGAAATTTTGAAATTTTCCAACACAGAAAATTGCATTAGGTGCATAGCGCCACCGAAGCTATGCTTTTGATTGGGAGACTTTTTGGAGAAATGGTTTGCATATTTCAATTCAACATGATGAGAAAATAAATCCCTGAAAGTTTCAGCAATTTTGGAGCAAAACTTGGTCACCTAAAGGTTTAAAAACCATCAAAACATGACCTCTCTACCTCTTTTTTGGCACATAGGAAGTTGCCTTCGTAGATTCCATTTTCAGGCGTAAAATGGCCTCCAAATGAAAAAAATGCAAGATGTTCCAGAAACTAGACAGGAAGACCTTTCCAATGAGCTATCTTGGGCTCAATTTGGCGAAAAGTAAGGCCTCCAAAATCAGCTGAGAAGTGGCGCTATGCCCCTGGCAGGTGGCGCTATGCATAGAACCAGTTTGCTGAAAAATCCAAATTTCGCCTAGTTTTTATACAAGTTGACTTTTTCTCTCATCTTGGATGAATTTATGATTGTAAATTATTTTATGCTATGTAAATGTAATTTTAAAATCACCTTAAAGGGTAGATTCATCATTTTGAGGTGGTTTGGGGGTGAATGAACATTTTCCATGGTTTTAGAGGCAAGCTGTTCCACTACCTATATTCCCATTCCTAGTTTAGATATGGTTAAAGCAGTCCCTTATCTCTTGGATTCGACCCCTGATGGCCAGCATAGGTGGTTTTCATGTCTGTATTATGTATTTTCTTCCTCATTTGTAAAGGTTGGACTCTTGTGGGTGCTTTGAACTACATTGTACATCTCTATAGCAGTTTGGCAAGGAAATAAACCAGGATTTGCAACTATTTTTGTGGGATTCTTGTGGTAATGTGTTTTAACATTGTTTCTCCTTTTATCATTAGTTTTTCTCATGTGTTATATGTGCCAAAATCTATTTCATTCTTCTTAACTAAATGAAATCAAGATAGATAGGTGGAATACAATGGTAACAGTGCTTTGCCTTGGGAATACATTTAGTTTTTGATGTTTTCAGTTGTCTGAAGAGGACGCACGATCCTTCCATGCCCTCCTCAGCTTCTCACCAATCTTAGACCTACCATCTCACTCAATTCCAAGTGCCAAAACACCTACCTACCTCGCCCCACAGAACACCCTGCAATTCTGACTTGATTTCCCGGACCCAAAGCTGCCTGCTCCATTTGATCTAGCAACAAAACCATGAAAATCAACCAAAAAACCCTAGAGCTACTATACCTAGCTTAAAATCCATATTTTATTCAGTCATATCAACTGAGATTGATAAGGAGAGAGCCCTAACCCGACCTAGTAGGGCTAGCTACCAGGTTAGCTTGGTTTGTGGTTATCCTAAGATTGTGTCTCTTCAGCCTAAGGTCCATCTAGGCTCTAACACATGTAATAACTTAGAATAGATACACAGAATTGGTAACATAATTTCTCTTTATTATTCTCTTCCTTTGGTTACAGCCTCGGCTCTACCCTGCGCATTCAGCTACAAGGGTCCGCGCACTCAGCTACAGACTCTACTAGGCCTCTATGCACTCAGCTGAAGAGCCTCTTCCTACTACTATGACCCAAGACACTTAGACTCTTGCGCTATACTTTTCTAACCATCAGATTCCATCCATTCCTTCAATTTATTCATTCCCTTCCTTTACAACTTAGATCCTCGCTCTATTTATATAATCCCATGGTCCACGAACCATGGGTAGGCTGACACTACATTCAAAACTTAGGGTGGACAACCTTATGACTCTAACATAAATTCACGCTCCGTGCCCGCACTTTGCGGATCTTTACAATAATGTTATTCAAAACTTGGGCTTTGAACCCCAAAACATGTTGTGGGGGGATTCCATTCCCAACAGTGCCAATTTTGGGGACATTTTTGAGATGGCCCAGGCCATTATGTGGATTGATATGGGGTTTCATCAAGATTATCCTTCCAATCCTCTCAATCACATCACTTAAAGGGTCTTCCTGATTTGAAGGAGTGGCAATAACTTCATGAGGGGGAGACAATGCTTCAAAAGGAGATTCCATAAATTGACCCAATATAGGGACCTCCCCTTCAAGATGTGGAACCTCGTTATCAAATTTAAGGTAATTTTTTGCATGAGAGAATCTATACAAAAGGTCAAGCTACTGCTCAACAGTATTATCAGTCATGCAATATTAAAGAAAAATCACATCTCTAGACAATATGAACTTCTTATTTACCTCATCGTAGAGACGATATGCTTTGGTGGTATATAAATACACCAAGAAGAT
>APFE030885200.1:6291-19308 GCA_000404065.3 Pinus taeda
GATTTACCACCTCTCCTTCACTCCCTCTAGCTCCACCCTCCTTCAACTCCCTTCCCCTCATTCTCTATCCCTCCCTCTGCACCTCTCTTGATATCTCCTTCACAACATCCCCTTTTGGCTCTATCTCTCCTTATCCCTCCCTCTTATAGATTATAGACATAAGACGATGCATGTCCTTTCATGAATGTGAATGTGCCTTTAAAATTTCACATATTCTTTTAGAAGTGCACATATGCTTTTGAAAATGCACACACATTCTTGAAATCATGCATGCATTTTTTATAAAGTTCATGTATTCTTAGAAGCATACATGCACTTTTGAAAATGTGCATGTGTTCCTTGAAAATCGATGTTGGAAAGCATTTTTGGTTGTTCGAGGAGCATTAAGGCTATATGATTAGGAGTGCATGTGTGTTTTTAAGAATGCATGTCCGTTCTTGTGTAAGGACGTTTGTGATGGCCCCATTCCCACTTTTAATATCATCATTATCTTGCGAGCACCCATATGTGGCACATGGTTATATGAATAGTTCCTTTCATGAGGACACTAGAATAATAGACCACCATAGAAGAGGAGGTATTGGAATAACGACCTATTTGAGAGTGCAACATCTTTGAAGAGAGACACTAAGAATAATGAGGATCATCTTGGAAGGAATTTTACTTTTTGTGTATACTAAACCCTTTTTTTGTACATGTACATCCTTCTATTATAAATTGATCCATGTGGACCTTCGTTACTCGTATGGACTTATGTCCTTATTTTATGCTATACTCTCTAATTGTGTATATGAGGGAAGAGAGAGCTCTTTTATTTGTCATTCATCGTTCTATTATTTTATTTGTACTTTTCATAATACGAGTAGTCATGAGGAAACATTAGGTGAAGACAACGAAGAAGAGAGACATTTTGGATATTCATGGGGAGATAGCTCTTTTGTGATGCTAAGGTTTGCACTATACCTATAAATCCTAGATAATAACAGGACATGGGAGATGTTCATGTTTCTTATGGATCTTGTTCTAGAGATAGAGTTTCTTCCCTAGTAGAGGACACCAAGGGTGGAACCAACTCAATACATGACTGTGAAGCCTTGTTCCTGCAAGACATGTGATTAGGCCACAAATCATCGAGAGACTAATTTTATGATTCTAAAGCTTTCCATGGAAGAAGATTGTATTGTTATATCCTTTATGTCCCATGGAGGTCATGAAGGTTGAGTTGATGCTAGTGTTAAAGATTTAGAGTTTGAGGATTCAAAGCCTTGGATGTACATGTAGATTTGGAGGATAGCACTAGAGTATTTTTACCATGTACTTTTGTGATGTACCATTGTCGAGGTCTCTAGACCCCATGAAAGACAACAATGTTGTTACGGAGATATTATGTGATACAAACCACATGTTTGAACTAATGAAGACATTCCATTATTGATGTTTGTTTATTGTGGATCTTTGGTGATGACTAAGGTTTTTTTGTCTTCCCTAATTGTGCTTCTTTATAGCTTATAGATTATATCATCTTATGATAAATTACATGTATTTAATTAAATTCATTTCTTTTATATATATATCATGAAATTTCTACTGGTCCAAAAATATGTAATATCACATTTGATCTCAAGCATTTTCTCCCTCATTAAATAATTTTTTAATAATTGTTGTTCATGTTAATTTTACGTCGTATAAAAATGAATTTAAGCGGTTTAACAAATACTTAGAAGATATCTAGGTTGGAAAAGTGTGCTTTTAAAATAACTTGAAACTATTGCTATTTAACCTATAGTATCTTTTCTCTTAGACTCCAATAGATTTGGTTCAAATGAAGTCAAATATTATTCAGCTTTTGAACCATGAATTAATATAAAAAATGATCTTTCTGTATCTTCATCAATTATCTATCGCACTCAAGTATGATTATAAGCTGTAGAGCTTGTCTCCTGTTCTCACGATTGAGTGTGAGAAGCTAATTCTTTTTCTAACCAATTGATTAGATATTAATGTTTTGATTTGATAGTATTTGGATTGGATTTGATGGTGATATTGCACACTTTTTTTTATGCATTATTGTAGAACGTTCCGATCTGGAATGGATGATTTATATAAAAAACACCATCAACTCTTTTAAGGATACCTAATTAATATGTAAATGTTATGTTCTCCATTCCATTCCATGAGCGGATTAAAGGCAACGCAATTTTTTTCGGACTGAGAAATAAAATTGCGCTTATGCTGTTCATCATTATCGTTTTTCTTCCTACCGGCGTCCACCATAGCGAACAACCCAAATCCAAACCCAAAATCATCTTGATAAAACACCAGCAAAATATTCCCTTTATGCGGC
This sequence comes from Pinus taeda, assembly GCA_000404065.3. Classification (NCBI taxonomy): domain Eukaryota; kingdom Viridiplantae; phylum Streptophyta; class Pinopsida; order Pinales; family Pinaceae; genus Pinus; species Pinus taeda. Next base: position 8,636 of record APFE030885200.1, read on the forward strand.
CTTCTCACAATGTAACAAAAAAAATCATATTTTTGTTGATAATTTTGTTCCACTGGAGGAAGTTTCTCTATACTTTCGAATTTTTGGAAGCGTCCCTTATAAATTTGTTTTTGGAAGCATCACTTATAAATTTGTAGTGTAAGAGGATACAATCAATATGAAAATAAGTTTCATTATTAATTGAAACTTCTGAAAAAATTTATATTTAAATTAATTTACAAGTAATTTTATTTATCCTTCATTTTTTTTTTTTTTTTTTTTATTTTTTTGAAATTTATTTCATCTATCCTTTACTTTTACTTTTTTTTTATTTTTTGAAATAGTAAGTTTTAGCTTTTATTATTCAAATAATTTTATAAACCAGTTGTATTCCCAGTGCTACCTCATGGTCCATGTTCATAAAAAGGATTTTTCAAAATAGTAAGTTGAGATCTGTGATTCAAATAATTTTAAAAGCACACCTACAATCTCATAAAAATTCTAAAAGAGTAATATTAAAATTAAAAAGAAGATAGAAGGGTAGCTATAAACAGCCCCGTGGTTGGCACCAGAATCTATTTCTGCGCCTTTGTCGGATGCTTAACCCGGGCTTCCCTTCAATTAGCCACTGAACATCCTTTGGTGATGTCATCTGCGATAAATAATTGCAGACCTAGTAGATACATCTGTATATTTAAGGAAGGTAAGCAATCCCCCATTGTCCCATTACCTCTGAAAGTAACTAGTTCCCAGCTGCTGCTCCACCATCAGAAGCAGCTTATATCGTCTCCTGAAATTCCCTTGAAACCACCAGTTGTCTCCCTCATATGCCCATACTTTCCCCCATAAAGAAAGCATAGGACGAGATAGGTCTAACAGATTGTGCAGCCATTGGGATACTCACCTCTCACGACAGTATATGAAGAGTATCCTTCATAAGGCCCGTACCCATATTGGGGATTCACTTGATGATGATACACAACTGCCGGAGTCTCCGCAGCCGCCTTCTCTTCTTTGGCAGGACCCACGCTCAGCAGCTCTCTGAATCCGAGCTTCATCAGTTTCTTTGCCAGAACCACGGGATCTGCTTCTCCGATCACAGTTATCTCTCTCTTCTGCATATCAACTGCAACGGACTCTACGCCTGCAATCAAATATCATATCACAAATCAAAACCCAATTCTCATTGTAACGAGAATTGCAATGGATAAATATTGGATTGATAGTTACCTTCAACAGCTGCAACAGCTCTCATGGCCCTTTTCTTGCTTTTCTCATCTTCCATCGCCACTTTCAACACCATTTTCTGCAAATATAACACATGCAGGGCCATCATTGTCAGTTAATCGTTTCGATAATTCATGATTGCAGAATTTCTAAACCGATGATTCTGATTCAACAGAGTTAGAGTTAGAGTAGTGACATACCTTCATATTTGACAGCCTTCGAAAACTGTCAGTGATATGTGCAGAAGGCAAGCAGAAATTAATCGAATGGCACTGGGAGCCTTCAGGTTAATGAAAGCTCGAAGAGTCACTAGCTCAGAGCAGTTGGCGTGAATGAAGGAGAGCCCTACACATATAAATCGTTGTGCTTTGTGCAGAAGAAGAGCTTTGCTACGCGGCGCGTTTCAACGCGTCGGAAAGACGACCAAGTCAGTACGCGGCAGAATCTTTGACGACAGGGAAAAGTAGATGCCATAGGTGGTGGGTTCCACCAGCAGTTGATCGGGTCTTCTAAAGGGAATTGTCTATAATGGGACTTTTTGGAGATTCCAGCGATGGAATCCGGCGGAAGAAATTGAGGTTAAATCTTGATTTGTTGGCGTTAAAATGGTTTTTTAACTACATATTTGGATTCAGCACCCTGAAAAACCCCTAGGACACTTTTATTGCGCAGAAACTAGCTATCAAACTTGCCATTCCAATAAATTGTTGCCGGATTTTGACCGGAAAAACTTACCAGAAAAGCTTTCAAAAAGTCGCATTATAGACAACTGCCTTCTAAAGTCTTCTCAGTCGTTTAAGTTTATTGTGGACTCTGGCCAGTGGTACAAATTTTCTAAGAAGTGTCTACTGAGGTTATTGACTTACGTCTGAAAGTAGTTGGAATTTGGTAAAAAAATTTCAAAAATTCTTGCACTCGCTGTGTTTGAATCATGTTTTTGATGGTGAAAATAGATTCAGCACATCAAAAAATTTTGGAGCACCTAAAACTTTGAAGTAAACCTCTGGGACACCTAAAACTTTGAAGTTTGGCAGCTATAACCTAGATTCCCAAAAATCCCTGCCAGATTTTATGAAAATCTTGCTAGAATTTACATAACTTTCAAGGCAAAAAAGAGCCCAGTTAGATTACGACATTTTCAAATTTGCTGGTCTTTTAACTGCTTTGACCGCAAAGCTTTGTGGGCTTTAGTAATTCTGTGATATAAGTATATTTCTAATTTATAAATGAAATGGTTTTTTATAGTGGTTAATTTCAATCAAACTAGGATAGAGATTTTTAAATATTTTGAATGATGTAACAGTTTTATGGATACTTAATCTATTTATAGATTCAAAAATATATTTTAAACAACCAAAAATCACAATCTTGATTGGAATTGTATTAAAAAATTAAAGTAAAAAACCATTTTCCTTTTATAAATTAGAACATGTGTACTCATTTGTAACCAAATAAATCATATTTTATTTATTTGTAATAATAATAATTATGAAATAATATATATGATTATTCAAATAATTAAAATAAAATAATTAAAAAAATTAAAATTAAAAATTTAAGATAAATCATATCATATTAATTGTATTTTTCTATAATTAGTGAATCTTTATTTGAATAATGATAATTTCTTTTTATTGTTATTTATTTTGTAATAATAATATAATTATGAAATATATAATATTATTATTGAAATAATTAAAATTAAATTAATAAAAAATGATTAAATTAAAATTTAATTATAATTATATTATATATATATATAATATATATATTATATATATATATATATATTATTTTTTTAAATTCGCTTATTTGAATTGTTTTCTAAATTTAAAATATTTAAAAAACTTATTATGAAGCTTTTACTCGAAAATAAACAAGTCTCTCCGGCTCTCATAGACATATATCAAAAACTTAAACATAAAAATAAAATTGGCCAATGAAACACTGTACCGCATAATTTCGGAGAAAAAGTAGAAAATATTTCGAAAAAATATACAAATAAAATGGGCCAATTAAACATGTTACCGAATTTTCGGACATATTTTCGGAAAAATATACCAAATAAATTGGCCAATTAAACATGTAACCGAATTATTCGGACAAAAAAGAGAAAATATGTCGAATATAAAAAATGAAATTGGCCCATTAAACGTTGTACCGAATAATTCTGACAAAAACGACAAAATATTTGGAGAAGCGTCATTGGAGTTCCCAGTTCCACGTAGAAGGTGAATGGTAGTAAAGTCAAAAAGCTTGCGAACAATAATATGGCTTTCGCTGTCAAATAAATAAGGATCTCCTGAGTCTTATATTAAATTGATTAATATTTAGTAATGGGCGACTTTAAATCAATATTAATATTTTAATAAAAATAAATAATGAATTTCAGTATTAATATTTTAATAAAAAATAAATAATGAATTTTGATTAGCGAACACTTCTCGAAACACACATATCTAGACACATGGTTTACATATCCAATCACTCTGCTATAAAACACATATAAGTAAAATATGGTGAATAAGAAGTAGTTCACAATTTATAAGAATGTCATAACATCTAATATATATTTTTCTTGTGAATTGAAACATTTATATATTGTAATTTGTTACATAATTATTGATATAAATTTTTCTTAGCTATGCATATTAGCAATTTGGAATAACCTGAAGGTTCAAATAATACCAAGACAGGGCAAGAATGTTCACCCCAACTCAACAAGATATACATTACATAATTTTCAAAACTATGAAACAAACTAATAATGAACTAGGCCACTTTTTCTTTTAAAATACATCAAAGGACACCTAATACATCCTAAAATCAATGTTTGGAATAAGCTCTAGATCAACGAACCAAAGCAATATGCACGTCTAAGAAATAAAATTCAACATCGTCTTGAAGTCTCCAAGGACAAAAGAAGGACACCGAGCTCAAAGAGGGTTGGCAACATTACACCGCATAGAGAATGCACCCAACATGAAGAACCCCTAATAGGCACACTGAGTCTAATAAGATACCCAGAGTCAAATGTCGCAGTATGTAGGGTCACAATCATTAGCAAAGTAAGATACAATTCACTTATCACATTTAACATTAGCAGAGTAAGATACAATTCACTTATCACATTTAACATCACACTGTGTTTTAGAGCCATCCACACCATAGATGTAGTCGAGAAAGAAACATATAGTCAAAACCTCAATCATCGAAATCAGTATACAGGAGATCAACAAGGGTGTAGAGCCAACCATATGGACCAAGACCCTCTAAAAATACATAGGACCATAAAGTACCAACTAATTCACATCGACCTTAATAACATACGAGAGAAACAACTCATATCTACCACCACAGAAATCCAACAAAATTACTTACAAAAAAAACGTAAGAATTTGAACTCCTTAGGCATGGTCTAAAGACGAGATTGTTGTTGGCTCGTAGGCACTAGAACCTCGAGGATCTATGAGATCTCTAGAGGAAGATTCACTAACAAAGAAGCCCTCAAACCAAGCCAATCAAGAATCCAAATTGTCTAAATAAAACCTTTGATTATGAATCATGCTTTTATTGTCCTCAAGAGAGAAGAACACATTGTAGTTTTCAGCTTGCTTATCTTTGAAAACCAACTGCAGTAGATTTGATAATTATTGAGGAAGGTCATGAAAATTTAGAAAATGAAGTTTCGACTCCTGGATTTAACCAAAGCAACAATCCATTTCACCTCTTCTCTAATTAAGTATGAATCAGGATGATATGGGTAGTCACCTCCATTTAACTTTCCAAAACTTGGATATCTTTCCTCACCTAAGGAGGAAAAACATCAAAGGGAGTAGCTATAGAGTCATACACAAAATGATGAAACCTTTTATGTCCCATAGGACCACCCATTTTGCTGCTCAAACATTGATGAGGAGACATCAGAATGACTGATAGGAAACAATGATTGTAGATACTAAAATACCCACAACCCAGAATAAAAATATGAGAAGGACTTGACACACCACCTTTGGCACCAGACCAAAGGACCACTAAATTGTCCCCAAAAAACTGAAATACAAGTTCCAAATTCACCAAGTTGAAAAACTCCTCACAATCCAAAACTGTGCCCCACAACACCCTATGAAATCTTGAAGGAGAGGGAGACTGCTCAATATACCAATTTAATGCAAGAATATTAATATGAATCTCACACTAAATAATGTTAATAACTTGAACATTACACAGTTGATTGCAACTAAATTCCCATAGTAGAAATGATCTCCTAATCGAAAAAGGTGACCCATTCAAATTCAGAACCACACTAGAGAAGGGATTTTGAGACTCCCAAAAAATAGATAGAGGAAATAAACACATCAAAACAAACAAACTTGGAAAGTAGGAAAACCAATTAAACCAAGGCCAAAATAGCATCAACTCGAGAATTATGGAAAATCCAAACAAGATCGTTCTCATCATGTTGATAGTGCTGGACCCACCAACATGTCAGGGGATCTCCCTGGTAAGAAGTCCTAACTAGACTTCAGATTGTTTGCAGTAGGAATCCCAGTAGTGGGTACTACAATATCGCCTTGATTGCAATTGCGCGCAAAGGTAAGTAAGATGTCCTTGTTGGAAGCAGGGGTGTGACCTTGCAGCAAGTCAAGGAAGGTGCATGAAAGTCTCTAACACACGGAAGGGGAGAGAAGTGCGTCCCTTAGAAGTGTTTGATAGCACGCAACTTGGAAGGGAACACACGAGCTAAAAGACATCACGAGATGGAAAGCAGGATAACCGCTCCAAAGTGATAAGTTATACCAACAACACGCTTCGATAAGATTCATACAAACACATACAAAATAGTCCATACATATATGTATAAATTACAACTACATACATCGTTAAAGTAACCAACATCTAGCTGAACTACAATAATAATATATGAATGAAACGTGTTGGCTCTGTTATATTAAAAGAGTGAAAGATCCAATCATACATACAACCATGACAACCACTAGCCCCGATAGCAGAACGTTACAATCACTATCGCTTTCTCCTCCAAAGAGATGTACTCACTTTGCACTATGGAGAAGCCAAGGCTCATTACAATACACTCCAAGCTTTCTCTAAGTTAAACCTGTCAAAAGCTTGGCTCCCAAAAGCCTGTACAATGAGTTATGAGGTTCCATATATTGCAAAGGGTGGGGTGACCGTTGCCATTCCCCTTTGTGACTTAGCCTACCCTTATGACTCTTCAACTTACACATGATTTTTTACATTCTACTATTGACACTTGGTCTTTCACTTTGCATCATGTTTACAATACAAATTGCACATGTACCCATGTGAGACAAAAATGGGCTTGAGTAAGCCATACAAGACATTACTAAGTCTTGGACCATTGTGGGAAGACTAACTCATTGACATCCTCTTGATGGTCGATGGTGGCGAACTAATGCCAAGCTTGGTACTCTGTTATGGTGTCACGTACTCCATGGTGACATCCTTCTGAAAGAGAAGTCTTGCCTCTGTTTCATCCGGGTACACTGATTTGGCACCTCTGTCCAACTCGTCCGATAGCATGTGCATCATGGTCTTGAGTGCAGTCAGATCAATCACATACTGTTGCATAGTGTCTGCGCTCATCTGCAAATATGCATTGGTTTCTATGCCCATCAACTACTCAAAGTACATGTCTAGCATTAGTCGAACTTGGTTCATTGCTTTTGCCTCGGTGAGTGTACCAATGGATGGGATTGCATGCATGCACACAATGACATCCGTGCTCCTGAACACTCGTGCATGTGAATCCTATATGCTAGAGATGATCTGTGGGAGTTCCTAATAGTTTTGGATTTGACTCTGGATGCATGTCTTCAACTCCACTGTGTTTGGCTTCATCATCTTTGGAAAGGAAAATGGGGCTCCCTTGTACCTCATTTTCCGTATTTGTTGTGATTAACAATGGTGTGTATGTCTGTCAAGATGCGTCTCCTAGCACAACACTGCTGCCAACCATTAAGATGTACAACTGACTTATGCACGGTGATGACCCTGAAGTACAACTTCTACATCATTGTCTCTAGAGATGATACTTCATCAAGTATCACTTTCTTCAACTCTGCTCTGGAAAATGTTGTAGCTTTCTCTTCTTCCTACTTGGCTGCTTGCAGTTCCTTAACCATGCGCTCGTTCTTGGCTATCACGAATCTCGCACTTGAGCAGGTGGCTTCAGCATATGCCTTTGTAGCATCAACCAATGCAGCTAAATGTCTGCATACATCAAACACGATCACTCATTCTTGAAAATGCACAGGAGATACATGGACATATGGAGTGAGCACTTTGCGTAATTGCACAACTCTATGTTGTGACTCGTTGAAGTATATGTTGTGCACATCTTCTTCCTGATTGTCCTCAAGGATTTCAGTGTCTCCTTAATCACTTAGGACTTGATCTACTCCCAGATCTGGTGAAGCCAATGGAATGACCTCTTGGCCTTTGGGCATAAGATCTGTATCCTGATCCTACTCTGGCTAAACCACATCCGTGTCCATCTGTTCAATATCCTAAGCAAATTCCTTCTCATATGGTTGTTCACCCTGTTTGGTATCTGCTAGCTGTTCTCATGAGTCTATTACTTGTATTGGCACAGTTTCATCAATGTGTGCATGTTGTGCCTCCTATAGTTCCCGTTCCTATTGCACTTCCTTCTCTCTTCTGCACAACTCTTGTTCTTCCCTTAGTTGTTGCTTCAACTCTTGCAACTCCTTTTTTGCCTCCTCCAGATTCTACTTATCCCTCTATCTTTCTGCAATCCTTCTGTCGTGCTATCATTTATTTGCCTCAATCTCTAAAGTTGCTCTTAATACAAGTGGATCTTCCTTGATCTTAGAGCTTTGCTCCACCTCTATGCTATCGACAACCTTCCTATTTCCTTTGTCATGTGCAGGTCTGCTTCCCTTAGTTGCTACTGATGTTGCTACTCTCTGAGATACTGTTGCCTTGTGTGTTGCTAACCACTCTATAACCACTCTAACTGGTTCATTGAGCCTTGAGGAGTTATAGTAGTATCTCCATGGGTATTTGATGCAGGAGCATGAGACTTGGAGGGAAAATCTTCAAATTTATTCCAAAAACATAAAAAAAAATCCACAAGAAAAGGAGTGGGATCCTTTAGCCATCAATTTCCATGTTTTTCTAGCTTAACATAGTGATAGAATATAGGACTAAATCATGTTGTAATAAATGTTAAATAGATAAGCTGTAGCGGAGGTTCTCAAGGATAATACCTCGCTGAACAGATAGGATTAGTTAAGCAAAGTGGAGATTCTTAAGGAGGGTGTTCCGCTGAACTGATAATTGTATAAAATTAAGCCTCTGCTTTAGGGATCTGGTTGTTAATATGAACCAGTATAAATGTAATTTGGATGCTATTGTAATGGGATTTTTGATTGCATGCTTTTATGCTTATTTCTCAAAGGAAGAGGGATTTTTCTCTGTGTATTGGTCGATCCCAGAGGCATGGTGACCTCTGAAAGCCTTCCTGTGCATCTGAACTGTGTTTTCCTATTAACTAGTATTTATGCATGTATTGGTTTCGTTTCCTTTTCTTCTGAGCCTTATTAATCGTGATTCAACCTTGTTTTCCAACTAACACTTAGATTTAAGCCTGTTGGAGTACTTTCCCTTCATCTTGGCGTGCCTGTTTCCCTTATAAGAATTGTTGAGTTCCGCAGGCGAAAACTCTATGTTACACAGGAAAACCGTGAAAAAACTTAGCTAGAATGAAGTTCCGGACATGAAACATTATTATACCTCGCTTATACCCATATCGGGTCCGAACAAATATTGCATCGCAGAGCTATAGTAGAAAGGAACTAACCCTTTGGAGCGTCGAAAGCCGATAGTGCGACACTAACCGATCCGAAACCTTATAAGGGTGGTTTTTATAATATATCGGTCCATGGCTTATCGGATCGCAAGACCCAAGTGGGAAGAGCTTGGCAAGAGCCATTGAAATCGCCGAGTGCGATTTCCGATAACGCTACGTGTTATCGCATCGGGGAAGGAGCATTGTAAAGGGCCAATAGTTTAAAGCGCCAATAATGTATATGCGTATAGCGCATTCCTTTGAAAAGAGCCGCCGATAGTGTATTCTGTGCATTAATGCTTTCCGTTGAAAGAGCCCGCCAATAGTGTAATTTCTTTGGAAATAGCACTAAGACCATTTATAACCGCCGATAGTGTAATTCCATGGGTAACCACACTATGGTAGTGTAGAACCACTGATAGTGTATTATACACAATAGTGTTAATTCCATTCAAAAACCCCTCCGATAGTGTGTTTTATAATTCCTATGGAATTATAGTCCTGATAGAGGAAAAGAGGCTCTATGAGATAAATTGTACCAGATAAAAGGGTTGGGGTGATTAAGGGGGAAATAGTGGTGATTTTGAAGGTAAAAAGGGAAATTTATGAATAGTTTGTCTAGAAATAGATGACTGATACTTCAATGCAGGAAGCAGAAGGAACTCCACCAGAATTAGAGGAAATTATATCAGGATTTGGGCGTTTGTCTATATCGCCTGCAACCAGGCCACCATTAGTGGTATTAGAGCAACCTTTTGACACTGTATTGTGTTAGAAAATTATATATTACAGAGCAATGGAACACATAAAATATTGCAAAAATATAAACATAGAAAACACATAAAACAAGAGAGACATCAATATACGTGGTTCACCCAGTTTGGGCTATGTCCATGGAGAAATAGCTAATCCTTCTTTTATTATATTATCCAGCAAATTGAAGAGATACAACCTACAATAGATCCGTTGTAACTCCCTCTTCGTTCTCAATCTCCTCTCTTTTCCTCACTCCGAATACAGATCTTCAGATATACATAGACGCAATACAATTCCCTCATATATTGTGAGGAGTTGCCTTCTAGGGAAAAAACCCTAAATTAAACATAACTTCTACCGTCAGATCTTCACCTAATGAATGGCCCAGATTGACTAGAAATTACTAGACTTTTACAAGGCAATTTTACATCTATTCTTAGCTTCAGGGGTGCTGCCCCCAAACCCCCGCCGAGGGACCACTGGACCCTGGACCCCCCAGTCGGGGGGGATCGGCCCCCCCGAACCCCCGTGGGGGGGATAAGTCCCCCTCGAGTGGAGGGGTGTCCAATCTTCCTGGGGTATACATCCGGCCGAGGCCTTTGAATACAAAAGATAATCAGGCTCCACACCCAACAATCTCCCACTTGGAGACTGATTATAACAACTCCATCGTTGTTTCATTTGCTAGACAATGACTCCACGTTCGACGTGGTTGTTTCTCATTTTCTTCGTCATACTTGAAGACCAATTGAAACTGAGTAGATTCTCAGTTTCTCCCTGGTTACAACTTTTGTTAACATATCTGCAGGATTTTGGCTAGTGTGTATTTTTTCCAGCTTCAATTGTCCATCTTCCA
>APFE030885200.1:20459-43684 GCA_000404065.3 Pinus taeda
ATTTTGCCTTTTGAGATAAACACAATGATCAGAGTGACATCTAGTATAACCTTGTTCAAACATAAACCTGTCAAATTTTAGATACCACTGCCTTGGAGCCTGCTTTAAGCCACACAAGCTCTTCTTCAACTTGCACACTAGTTTCTCCTTCCATTTTACCTCATATTCTTGTGGCTGTTGCATATATATCTCTTCCTCCAAATCCCCATGGAGAAAGGTTGTATTTACATCTAACTGCTCAAGATGCAAACCTTCAGCTGCTACTAGACTTACAATAGTTCTGATTGAAGTCATTTTCACAACAGGGGAAAATATCTCATCAAAGTCTATACCCTTTTTTTGTGCAAACCCTTTCACCACAAGTCTAGCTTTATACCTTTTCCTACCTCCATCTTCTTCCTTCAACTTATAAACCCATTTATTATGTAATGTGGTTTTACCTGCAGGCAACCTGACTAAGTCCCAAGTCTAGTTATGTGCTAAGGAGTCCATCTCTTCTTTCATGGCTTGCTCCCACTTCTTCTCGGTTTCTACCTGCACTGCTTCTTCATAACATTCTGGTTCACCAGAATCAGTCAACAATACATAATATAATGAAAGAGAGTATCGTTCAGGGGGTCTACTTATCCTGGTAGATCTTCTAACACCACTTTTAGGTGTTTGAGGTGCTTGTTACTGTTGTGGTTGTTTTTCTAGTTGTTGATCATTATGATTTTCAGGCACCATCACTTTTCTTATGATATCATCAAGCACTGTATTCTCTGTTTTCTTTTTCCTGTTTCTTTTCCTACAACTAATTCTTATACAAGACCTTTTCATTGAATATTACATCTCTACTCCTAATGATTTTGTGATTTTCATAATCATATAAGCGATAACCAAAATCATTAACACCATATCCAATAAAGGTACATTTCTTTGATTTTGCCTCAAGCTTTGTTCTATTTTCTTTGTTAATGTGGACAAAGGCTTCACAACGAAAAGTCTTTAAAAAAGAGTAGTTTACATTTTTACCTATCCATGCCTCCTCTGGAATAGCACCATCCAAGGAACTTGAAGGCCCTTTATTTATTAGATAAACAGTAGTATCTACAGCATCTGCCCAAAATTGTAAAGGCAATCCTGCATGTAATCTCATGCACCTTGCACGCTCCATGATTGTCTTATTCATCCTTTCTGACATGCCATTTTCTTGTGGTGTTCTTGGAACTGTCTTCTCTCTACAAATTCCATTCTCTGAACAGTACCTATCAAACTCTTTGCTGCAATATTCACCTCCATTGTCTGATCTGAGACACTTCAACCTTTTTCCTGTCTCATTTTCAACCAAAGCTTTCCATTTCTTGAAAGTATCAAATACATCAGATTTATTTTGAATACAATAAATCCAGGTTTTCTGGTTGCATCATCAATAAAAGTAACATAATAACGAGAGCCACCAAGAGATGATACCTGAGCAGGTCCCCATACATTTGTATGCACAAACTCTAATTTTTCGCTCTTCTTTTCTTTCCCAACTCTAAGGATTCTAACTCTCTTCTGATTTCCATAAACACAATTCTCACAGAATTTTAAATCAACATGCTTCAAACCCGACAACAAATTTCTTGAGTGAAGAATCTGCATCCCCTTCTCACTCATGTGCCCGAGCCTATGATGCCACAATGCCATATCTTCTCCTGTAGAGGTTAAATCATTAGCAAAATTAGAATTACCATTGCATAAATATAATGTACCATCCTTTCCTCCTTTCGCTGTTACCAGGGATCCTTTAGTGAACTTCCAGGTTTTATCTGTGAAAGTAGTTACGCAACCTTCACCTCCCAATTGCCCTGTTGAAATTAGATTTTTCTTCAGATCTGGAACATGCCTTACCTCCTTCAATAGCCATTGATTTCCATTCTGTTGTTTTATGAAAACTGTACCCATTCCAACGATTTTACAGGGTTCATCATCACCAAATCGAACCTATCCAAAATCTCCTCGAACATAATCATGAAAATGTTTCTTATCAGGTGTGGCATGGAATGAGGCCCCTGAATCTACCACCCAGGCATCAATAATATTTTCTAGTGAAAGAATCAAAGCATCTTGCAACACATCACCTGTTACATTCACTTCATGATTATTTTCTTGCTGCGCATCTCCTTCTTTTCCCTTATGAGACTTGCAGTGTTTCTTCAGGTGTCCTTTCTTGCCGCATTTCCAACACACTATCCCCGATCTGGACTTGGATCTGCCTTTTCTTGACTTACTTTGATATCCTGGGCTCTTTCCTCTTTCCATTTTTCTTTCCCTAGTCTCTGCAGTCAAAACATTACCTGATGTCTCACCGGAGCTTTTCCGTCGCATTTCCTCGCTAAGGATTGCACTGACAACATCATCAAACTTTAAAGTACTAGATCCAGAGATAGAGTTACTAATGGCCATAACTAAAACATTCCAACTTTCTTGCAATGAGCACAGAAATAACAGAGCCTTAACTTCATCATCAAAATTTACCCCTACAGAACTTAACTGACTTGTAAGTGTACTAAAATCATTTAAATGGTCTGCAACAGATCCACCTTCTGACATCTTCATATTAAATAAACGCTTAATAAGAAATACCTCATTTGAGGCCAAGGGTTTTTCATATAGTTTGGCGAGTGTCGACATTAAACCCTTTGTTGTCGTTTCCTTTGAAATATTAAATGCTACCGATGCCACTAGGCACAACCGTATTGTTCCAAGTGCCTTTCTATCGAGGATATTCCATTCTTTGTCTGTCATACTCATCGGCTTCTTTGTCTTTCCGCTCAATGGTAGGTACAAATCTCTCTGATAGAGATAATCTTCCATCTGCATCTTCCATAGCTGGTAGTTTTGGTCATTGAATTTTTCTACCCTAAACCTACCATCTTCTGCCATTGCTCCCACTTGAACCAGGAACCCTTATCTCCTGCGAGTTTATCAACCAAATATACCTTCGGCTCTAAAACCAGTTGTTAGAAAATTATATATTACAGAGCAATGGAACACATAAAATATTGCAGAAATATAAACATAGAAAATGCATAAAACAAGAGAGACACAGATAAATGTGGTTCACCCAGTTTGGGCTATGTCCATGAAGAAAGAGCCAATCCTTCTTTTATTATATTATCCAGCAAACTGAAGAGATACAACCTACAGCAGATCCGCTGTAACTCCCTCTTCGCTCTCAATCTCCTCTCTTTTCCTCACTCAAAATACAAATCTTTAGATATACATAGACCCAATACAATTCCTTCATATACAGTGAGGAGTTTCCTTCTAGGGCAAAAAACCCTAAATTAAACATAACTTCTATCGTCAGATCTTCACCTAATGAATGACCCAGATTGACTAGAAATTACTAGACTTTTACAAGGAAATTTTACATCTATTCTTAGCTTCGGGGACATTTCCCCCAGACCTCCCAGCTAGGGGGGATCGGCCCCCCCGAACCCCCACGGGGGGGACAAGTCCCGCTTGCACCTCCCCAAGTGGAGGGGTGTACAATCTTCCTAGGGTATACATCCGGCTGAGACCTTTGAATATAGAAGATAATCAGGCTCCACAACCAACAAATTGAATCTCAAAAGTGGAAGAAGGAAAGTTAATATGGCTTTCAAAGTTGTACGAGGACGTGGTAGAAGAGGATAGCCAGTTGCAAATGCTAAAGTGATGGAATAGAGATGATGGGATGTTAGTGAGCCTGAGGTTGAATCTGAAGGAGAGGAGGAAGCTATAGTAGTTACTCTTGAGATGAGATTCTTCCAGTCAATGTTGAGATCCACAACTAGGCCAAAGACTAAGGTTTCAATATACGAGGGAGGACTGAATCCAGAAGAATTGATCGACTGGATTAATGGCATGGAGAAATTCTTTGATTATGAAGAAACAGAAGATAAGAATAAAGTAAAGTTTGCTATCACCAAACTAAAAGGCCATGCAACGCTTTGGTGGGATGGTGTGCAGGCAGAAAGAAAGAGACTTGGCAAGCAACATATCAAAAATTGGAGTAGGATGGTAGCAAAGCTAAGAGGTAAGTTTCTACCAAGTAATTATCAACAAACCTTGTTCAAACAAATGCAGAATCTTAGGCAGAGGTCTATGAAAGTAAAATAATATAGAGAAGAATTCTATAAGGTAAGCATAAGAGCTGGCAAAACTCAGGATACAAATGAGAAGGTGGCTAGATATGTGAATGGCCTTAGGATGGACATTCAAGATGGAATAAGTATATTGTATTCTAAAACAGTAGAGGCAACTTATGAGATGGTACTGAAAGCTGAAGAAAAACTCATGAGGAAGCAGTCTGCCAGAGGGAGAGGTACTTTCCGAGGAAGAGGAAGTCAAGGTGGTAGAGGAAGATCTACAACACCTAAAGATGGAGCTAGCAACAGCTCAACCCAGCATGGTGATGCAAGTGGCAGAGGGAGTTTTTCTAGAGGAAGAGGAGGCAGAGGAAGAGGAAAAGAAGTAAGATGTTACAGATGTAACAAACTGGGACACGAAGCTTTTGAGTGCCTAGAGAATGTAGGAACAAGCCAAAGGAATGCAATTGTTGCTCCAGTTGAGGGAGAAGCAATAGCAACAACAGTGGCAAAAGAAGAAAATATACTAGAGAGAGGGGAATATTTGGTAATCAATAAAGTTTTGCTCAAGCCAGCAAAGGAGATAACTAAACCATCACAAAGAAAGACTTTGTTTAGAACAGTGTGTAATGTTCAAGGGAAATGTTGTCAGATGATCATTGATAATGGCAACGCTGATAATTTGGTCTCTATAGAGGTGGTGGAGAAAATGAAGCTGAAGATAATGAAACATCCAACACCTTACAAGGTGTCATGGTTCCAAAAGGGACATTAACTGTTAGTGACTGAACAATGTGAAGTGGAGTTGCAGTTGGGAAAATATAAGGACAAAATTGTATGTGATATGATGCCAATGGATGTGTGTCACATATTGCTTGGAAGACCTTGGCAATATGACAGAGGAGCTATGCATGATGGGAAAAGAAACACTTACAAGTTTGGTAAAGATGGTATTAATCATATGTTGCTACCTATGGAAGAAGAAGATGCATCAGGAAAGAACACTGATCCAAAAACTCTGTTATTGGGAGGAAAGAAATACTTGTAGCAAATTGAAGAGAATGAGGTAAATTTTGATGTAATCTGCAAGCCCAAGGTAATACTGACTTCCACTAAAGTTTCTGATTTACCCATTGAAATTCAAGAAATGTTGGACAACTATTGTGATATCATTATTGATGATTTGCCTAATGAGTTGCTACCCATTAGAAGAATAAGACATCATATAGATTTGATTCCTGGAGCAAGTCTACCTAAAAAAGCAGCTTACGTAATGACTCCTACAAAAAATGAAGAGGTTAGGAAGCAGGTTTAGGAACTGCTTGACAAAGGACTAATCAGAGAAAGCTTGAGTCCTTGTGTAGTACCATCAATGTTGAGTCCAAAGAAAGATGGAGGCTGGAGAATGTGTACAGATTCAAGTGCCATCAATAAAATCACAATCAAGTACAGATTTCCTTTACCTAGAATTGAAGATTTAATGGATTTCTTGAGTGTAGCAAAGTATTTTACAAAACTAGATCTTAAAAGTGGGTATCATCAGATAAGGATAAGAGAAGAGGATGAGTGGAAAGTTTCTTTTAAGACAAATGAGGGATTGTATGAGTGGAGAGTAATGCCTTTTGGGTTTTCAAATGCATCAAGTACGTTTATGAGACTCATGAATGAAGTTCTTAAGGAATTTATTGGTAAATTTGTAATAATATATCTAGACAATATATTAGTTTACAGTATTTCTAAAGAGGAGCACATGAGACATTTGAATTATGTCTTACAAAGGCTACAACAAGAGAAATTATTGCTGAATTTGAAGAAGTGTTCATTAATGAAAGAAGAGCTAGTGTACTTGGGTTTTGTTATTTTTGCTGAGGGTTGAAGATGGATCCAGAAAAGATCAAGGCAATCATGGAATGGCCCTCACCTAAAAGTGTTTTTGAGGTAAGAATTTTTCATGGTCTTGCTAGTTTTTATAGAAAATTCATAAAGAGTTTAGTAAGATCAATGCACCTATTATTGAGACCATAAAGAAGGATAAACAACCATTTAGATGGATTGCTGAAGCAGAAAATAATTTTCAGCTGTTGAAGAAGAAAATCACTGGAAAGCCTATTTTGGTTCTACTTGATTTTAATAAACCTTTCGAAGTGAAATGTGATGCCAACGGAGAAGCTATTGGAGGTGTTTTAAGTTAGGAAGACATACCTGTAGCTTATTTTAGTGAAAATCTGAATGAGTCCAAAAAGAAATATTCTTCTTATGATAAAGAGTTCTATGCAATTGTGCAGTCATTGAAGAAGTGGAGACATTATCTAATGTCAAAGGAGTTCATACTTTATTGAGATAACCACTATAGCATATTATGTAGTAGCCAAAGCTTAGCCAAAAACATGCTAAATGGGTAGATTATCTTCAAGGTTTCCATTTTGTCTTGAAACATATAAATGGCCAATCAAATAAAGTTGCAGATGCCTTAAGTAGGAGAAAAACATTACTTCAAGGAAGTCAATTTCAAGTGTTAGGTTTTGATTTTCTTAACGAATTATATGAGACAGATTTAGATTTTAAAGAGGCATTTGAAACTTGTAAGAATCTTGTTTTGATGGATAGGAGTAAATGGTTGGATTATTTCTTACAAGATAGGCTGTTGTTTAAGAGAAATCAGTTGTGCATACCAAATTGCTCAATGAAAGAGAATTTAATCAAAGAGAAACATAGTGGAGGACTTGTAGGACATTTTGGCATAGAGAAGACTTATGAACAATTGAACAGATTTTATTTCTGGCCAAAAATGAGATCTGATGTTGAAAAGTATGTGAGAACTTGTAAAATTTGTCAATATGCAAAGGGAAGAAGCCAAACACAGGTTTGTATGTTCCATTACCAATTCCAGATAGGCCTTGGGATATGGTAAGTATGGATTTTGTTTTGGGCTTACCAAAGACTCGAAGGGGTAATGATTCAATTTTTGTTGTAGTGGACAAATTTTCAAAAATGGCACGTTTTATTCCATGCTATAAAACTAGTGATGCTACTCACATTGCTAATTTGTTTTTCAAGGAGATAGTAAGATTGCATGGGTTGCCTAAGAGTATTGTCTCAGACAAAGATTCCATATTTGTTGGAAATTTCTGGAGAACACTATGGAAGAAATTGGGAACTAAATTAAGTTTCAATTCTGCCTATGATCCACAAACTGATGGATAGACTGAAGTTGTGAACAGGAGTTTGGGCAATCTTTTAAGGAGTCTTACTGTAGAACATCCAAAATAGTGGGATCAAGTGTTGGCACAAGCTGAATATGCATACAATGACTCACCTAATAGGAGTATAGGACAGAGTCCATTCCATATTGTTTATGGAATGCATCCAGGAGGAGTATCTAAGTTGAGAAACTTGGGAAAAGATGAGATGAGAAGTGCAAAGGGAGAAGATTTTGCTTTAGAAATGCAAGCAATACATGAACAAGTGAAACAACAGCTATAGGATAGCAACATCAAGTACAAGACCAGAGCAGACATGAGAAGAAGAGAGGTAAACTTTGAAGCTGGAGATCTGGTTTTAGCATACCTCAGAAAGGAAATATTTCCAAAAAGAGAGTATAACAAATTGAAGTTCAAGAAAATTGGCCCATGCAAAGTATTAAGAAAGTTTATTGCAAATGCATATAAGATTGGATTACCCCCTGATGTTGGGATATCCCCAATTTTCAATGTTGTTGACCTATACAAGTATGAAGGTCAAACTGTAGATGATACAACGCAAGATCAAGAGACATAAGAGATTGACTGAGTAAAGAAATTACCTACAGCAAAAGAGTTATAGCCAGAAAGGATTTTTGACAAGAAGATGTTCAAGAAGACCAAAGGACAGGAGTACTTTCAGTATTTGGTAAAATGGAAGGATTAGCCAACTACTAAAGCTACTTGGGTAACAGAAAGCATGCTATAGAAGCTGGGCAGTTCTGTAGAAGAGCTCATGGACAGAAGCCCATGAAGAATCCTTAGGAGTCTGATGCAGGAGCATGAGGCTTGGAGGGGAAATCTTCAAATTTATTCCAAAAACACAAAAAAAATCTACAAGCAAAGGAGTGGGATTCTTTAGCCATCAATTTCCATGTTTTTCTAGCTTAATGTAGTGATAGAATATAGGACTAAATCATGTGGTAATAAATGTTAAATAGATAAGTTGTAGTGGAGGTTCTCGAGGAGAATACCTCGCTGAACAGATAGGATTAGTTAAGCAAAGTGGAGGTTCTCGAGGAGGATGTTCCGCTGAACTAATAGTTGTATTAAATTAAGCCTCTGTTTTAGGGATCTAGTTGTTAATACAGAACAGTATAAATGTAATTTGGATGCTATTGTAATGGGATTTTTGACCACATGGTTTTATGCTTATTTCTCAAAGGAAGGGGGATTTTTCTCTATGTATTAGCTGATCATGGAGGCGTGGTGACCTCCGAAAGCCTTCCTGTGCATCTAAACTGTGTTTTCCTATTAACTAGTATCTATGCGTGTATTGGTTTTGTTTTCTTTTCTTCTAAGCCTTACTAATCGTGATTCAACCTTGTTTTCCAACTAACACTTAGATTTAAGCTTGTTGGAGCGCTTTCCCTTCATATCAGAGTGCTTGTTTCCCTTATAAGCATTGTTGATTTCCACAGACGGAAACTCTGTTTTACACAAGAAGACCGTGAAAAGACTTAGACAGAATGAAGTTCTGGACTTGAAACATTATTATACATGGCTTATACCCATATCAGGTCCGAACCAATATCGCAATGCAAAACTATAGTAGAGAGGAACTAACCCTTTAGACCATCGAAAGCTGATAGTGCGATACTACTAGATCTGAAACCTTATAAGGGTGGTTTTTATAATATATCAGTCCGTGGCTTATCAGATCGCAAGACCCAAGCAGGAAGAGTTTGGCAAGAAGCATTGAAATCGCCGATTACGATTTTTGATAACACTACGTGTTATCGCATCGAGGAAGGAGCATTGTAAAGGGTCGTTACTTTAAAGTGCCGATAATGTTTATGCGTATAGCACACTCCTTTGAAAAGACCCGTCGATAGTGTACTCTGTGTATTAATGATTTCCATTGAAAAAGCCCGCCGATAGTATAGTTTCTTTGGAAATAGCACTACAACCATTTATAACCGTTGATAGTGTAATTCCACAGGTAACCGCACTTTGGTAGTGTAGAATCGCCGATAGTAAATTTTATACACAATAGAGTTAACTCCATTCAAAAATCCCTCTGATAGTGTATTTTATAATTCCTATGGAATTATAGTCTTGACAAAGGAAAAGAGGCTCTATGAGATAAATTGTACCCGATAACAAGGGTTGGGGTGATTAAGGGGGAAAGAGTGGTGATTTTGAAGGAAAAAAAGGGAAATTTATGAATAGTCTGTCTAGAAATAGATGACTAATACTCCAGTGCAGAAAGCAAAAGGAACTCCACCAGAATTAGAGGAAATTATATCAGGATTTGGGCGTTTGTCTAAATCGTCTGCAACTAGGCCACCAGTATTCCTCGAGCCAATGACATGCCTCGTGGATCCAAGGATGATACACTCTCGTACAATAGTCTTCCACTAATCGATGCGGGTCATATGAATTGAAATTTCTGGTGTTGAAGGTGAACCTTTTGAATTCCTCCACCTTGGCCTCAAGATGAACAAAGAACATATATAGTGGTAGTTATGTCACCACAGAAGAATGTTCATGTCCTCAGTCAGTGTCAGTCCTAGTCAGCGAAGATAGTGACATGTCTAGTCTCGTTATATGGTGACGTTGAAGTCAAAATGTATTATTATAATTATTGTAAAATACGAACAAGTATAAGTCCAAGAGTCATGGAAGTCCAAAGGACATGTAATACAAAAAGTTATATGTAATTCCAAAAGTCATTTTGAACTCCAAAGGTTGCAGAAGTCCGAAGGTCACTAGAAGTTAGAAATCCAAGAGTCATGAGGATATGAAAGGTCATTCCTCAAGCTATAAATAGATCCTCATTTCTCATGTAAATGAATTTTAACCTTGGCTTCTCTCATAAGGCATAAGAGGGACAACTTAGTATTTTTGGGGAGCAAGTAGTGGCTCCAACGCTCCACTACTGGAGCAAGCGATGTTCATTGTATTCATGCATCTTGGGACTTTTACTTAATATTTGAAGTTTGATGGCTAACATGTTTTCATACATGGATTATGAATGTTTGTAAGACTATTCTGTGAATGGTTATGGTTCATGTTTGCTTTCACTAATACTAAGGTAGTTGAACTATTTCGGTTATTTTAGTGCTTATTCTATTGAGAATGTGTTGTAATGGTTTTAACGATCACCGTGTTTTTGTGGACTATTCCATTGGATGTTAAACAAAACATTCATGTTTATGTGTGTCTTTATTAGAGTGGTACTATTACCCCTCTCCTAGAGGCTCACTTTCTCTCCCCTCTACAGTAGAAGAACCTTGATGCACTTGCAATCAAACATTCACCAAGCACACTTTCTTTCTTTTTCAAGTCCCATATGTTATTCTCTCTATTGCTTACAACTAAATCCAAGGCAAATCTTTAAGTAGTCGACAGTCGGACCATAATCCGAATTGGACCACTATACCTAATAGTGTGAGATCTAATTAGGACCGCATAACAAGAAGACCCCTTTGAATGTTGGTAGGTCTGACACTATCAATAGGTTCTTAACCTCAATGTGGAGATTTTCTAGGAAGAATGATGTATCATTATATCCTCTGTTCCATGGAGGTCCTACGGGTTTCATTGATACTAGTGTTAAAGATTTAGAGTTTGAGGATTCAAATGTTTGGATGTACATGTGGATTTGGAGGATAGCACTAATTTTTTTTTGTCATTTACTTTATGATGCAACATTGCTAGGATTTGTAAACCCTATGAAACATTAATGTTGTTATGTGGATTTTATGTAATATGAACTAGATGTTTGTGCTAGTGACGAGATTTCATTATTGATGATTGATTATTGTGGTTTTTTGGTGGTTGCTACAGTTTTTATGGTTTTCCCAACTGGGGTTCCTAAGAGTTTATATACTATATACTCCTATAATAAATTGTATGTATTTAATGTAATTCATTTCTTTTATTTGTTTAATGAAGTTTCTACTATTCCAAAAATGTGTAATATCATATTTGATCTCTCATTTACATTTTCCTTCTAATTAAATAAATTTTAACGGTAGTTCATGTTAATTTGACATAACATAAGAATGAATTTAATAAGTGATTTAACATATACTCAAAAGATAAGCGTGTATCGGCAATTGTAAATAAACTCATCTCCAATCTAATATATGGTTGGAAAAATGTGCCCTCATAATAACTTCAAACTTGTTGCTAGTTAATATATAAGACCTTGTGTCTCGGGCTATTTAGTGCATTGGGTTCCCCAGAAGTAAAATATTATTCGTTTTCAATACTATAAAATATATATAACGAATAGTCCATAAATTTTAGATTGAAAAAATCTTAAATGTAAAGTAAAGCTTCTACATTTGCAGAAAAGTTACCGCATCTTCAACAATTATCTATCCCACGCAAGTATGATAAGGTAGAGAGATTGTTTGTTGTGGTCATACGAGTTTCAGAAGCTTCTTCTTTTGGTACCCCATTTGTTTGAATTGGATTTGATGGTGATATTGTACACCATTTTCATTCATAATTGTTGAATCTTCCCATCTAAAATGCATCATTTTTCAAAAATAGGAGACCTTAATACGAAAATGTTCCCATTCCATGAAAGGAGACCTTAATACCTGCAGGCCTAGTACATGTATCTGTATAGTTAATGAAGGTAAGTAATCCCCATTGTCCCATTACCTCTGAAGGTAACTAATTCCCAGCTGCTGTGGCATTACAAACAACTTTTAATGTCTACCGAAATTCCTTTGAGACCACCAGTTGTCACTCCCATGCTCATACTTTCCCCCATAAAAAAGAAAGAGGACGAGATAGATCTAACAGATGGTGCAGCCATTGGGATCCTCACCTCTCACGACAGTATAATGAGTATCCTTCATAAGGCCCGTACCCATAATGAGGATTCACTTCATGATGATATACAATTGTCGGAGTCTCTGTAGCCACCTGGTCTTCTTTGGCAGGACCCACGCTCAGCAGCTCTCTGAATCCGAGTTTCATTAGTTTCTTTGCCAGAAGCACGGGATCTGCTTCTCCGATCATAGTTATCTCCCTCCACTGCATATCAGCTGCAACAGACTCTACACCTGCAATCAAATATCATATCACTACTCAAAACCCAAAATTGCAATATCATATCACTATTGAAAACCCAGAGTTGCAATGCATAAAATATTGGATTGATTGTTTACCTTCAACAGCTGGAACAACTCACATATCCCTTCTCTTTCTTTTCTCATCATCGATCGTCACTTTCAACACCATTTTCTGCAAATATAACACATGCAAGGCCATCATCGTGAGTGAGTTGTTTGGATAATTCATAATTGCAGAATTTGTGATTGAATAAAGTTAGAGTAGTGACATACCTTCATATTTGACAGCCTTCGAAAACTATATGTGATACATATAGAAGGGAAGCGGAATCAAATTCACAATGGCAGCCTTCGGTTTCTTGTTAGTGAAAACTCAAAAATCGCGGGCTCAGGGGATTTGGCGTGAATGAGGGAGATCCTACACATATAACTCGTTGTGCTTTGTGCAGAAGAAGAGCCATGCTACGCGGGCGGCAGCGCGTTTCAACGCGCTGGCAAGACTCCCTAGTCAGTATGCGACAGAATCTTTGACGACAAGGAAAAGTAGTTGCCATAGGTGGTGGGTTTCACCATCAGTTGAGCGGGTCTTATAAAGTCTTCTCAGTTGTAAGTTTATTTTGGACTCCTTCCAGTGCTATGAATTTTTTGATTTGTAGGCCTTTTAACCATTTTGACTTCAAAGTCCCGGAGTTTTACCAGAGTGATTTCTATTGCTTAGTTTAAATTATAGATAAAATGCTTTTTTTTTCCTTTTATTTAAAAAATAAATAGATATTTTTAAAAACTTAAATATATGTGGTTGGATTTATAGAATTTAAGTTGGTTAAAAAGTTTTTTTAGGGCATGCTTATATTTATGTTATACATTTAGAATGTATTTAAATAAATAAACAATACAATTTATACATTTAAGAATGTTATTTTAATAAAAAAAAATACAATCTGGTTTGATTGAAATTGTAAGTGAAAAAGGTTCATTTTCTAATAAATGAAATAAAGATATTTGTACTAACACATGAATAAGTCAATACATATTAAATTGTATTATTTCTAATAATTAAATAAAAAATTAAATAACAATGCTCACTGCTTATTTTGATTTTTTTATAAAAATAAAACTATCAAGTATATATATTTATTGTTGAAAATAATTAAAATAATAATAAAAAATGGATTAATATTAAAATATATTTAATAATAGGTATATTTTAAAAACTAAAAACTATTTTTTTTTGTTGAAATTTTATATATTGATATGTTTTCTAAATTTAAAATATAAAAACTTTATTATAAAGTTTTTACTGGGAATTGGTACCAATATTTCCAAAAAAAACTTACATAAGAAGTAAAATCATGTGAGGTTCTTCCAAGTAGTACATAATGATGTGTTTGGACTTGTGTCACTTTAATCATTGGGAAAATATATGTACTATGTCTTATTAATAAATGACTTTTCAAGAAATAAATATATTTATTTCAAAGAGTTTCTTCCAACTAGTACACAATGATGTGTTTGGATCTGTGTCACTGCAATCATTAGGAAAATATATGTACTATGTCTCATTAATAAATGACTTTTCAATGAATAAATACATTTATTTCAAAGAGTTTAAGGATCTTGTCGAAAATCGAATAGAGAAGAAAATTAAGGTGCTTAGGACAAATAATGGTGGAAAATTATGTGGGAGTCAATTTGAAGAATTCTATAAAAAATTGCAGTATAAAAAGAAAAAAATATTACTCCATACACACCTCATCAAAATGGAGTTGCAGAAGGGATGAATAGGATGTGAATGGAGAAATCAAAGGGCCTGCTCAGTGGTGTCTATTTAAGACAGGAATTCTAGGTAAAGGCCATGGACATTGCTTGTTACCTAATATATAGATCACCCCCATTAGTGTTGGATGATAAGACTCCAAATGAGGCATGGACTTGTAAGAATCCTTCTCAGAAACACCTTAGGTCATTTGGTTGTGATGCCTATGTACATGTACCAAAGGAGAGTAGGAGTACGCTAGTTATGAAAACAAAAAAGTGTAAATTTATTCGATATAAAGATGGTCTAAAAGGTTATAATGTTTAGAACCTAGAAACTAAGAAGATAGTATAGAGTCGAGTTGTGGTATTTAAAGAATTCAAAGATCTTGTCAAACAGGAAGTATGGCAAAGTGAAAAGCACCAAAAAATACAAAGCTTGAATTAAAGATGATGAACCAGACTCTATAGAAGAACAAGAAAAAGAATAAGAAGAACCATAGACTTTGGCATTGAGGATATTGATTAGGGAAAGAAGGTAGCCAAAAATGTATGCTTCACATTATTTTCATTCAATATTTTCCTTATTTATTACTAATGATGATCTTAGAATTGTTAGGGAGGTATTGGATCTAGAGGATGTAAAACTTTGGAAAAAGGCCATGGCTAAAGGAATGGCATCCTTGGACAAGAATGAGGCTTTAAATATAGAGGATTTGTTAGCTAGAGGAAAGCCCATTGGAAGCAAATGGGTGTTCAATCGGAAGCTAAATTCAAAAGAAAAGTGGAGAAATGAAAGCTTAGTTAGTAGGAAATGGTTATTCTTAGTTACAAGGAATTAAATTTGTTGATATTTTTTCTCTTGTTCCAAAGTTTACTTCTATTAGATTTCTTTTAAATATTGTGCTTCTTTTGATCTTGAAGTAAAACATATGGATGTGAACATAGCATTTCTTTGTGGGGATATGGAGGAAGAAATCTACATGAAGCAACTAAAAGGATTTGTTGTGAAGGAAAGGAAAGAAAGAGCTAGTATCCATGCTAAAAAATTCCTTGTATGGGTTGAAACAATCACCAATGATGTTGTATCATGAATTTGATACTTATATATTGGGACGTGTAACATACCCAATTCACCTAACTCGGATGATGTAGCTACCACTGACACCACTACTATAATCATAAAAGATAAATATACATAACATGACATAATAACATGGAATAAAAACCATAAAAGATAAACCATGGGCATACTTAAAACAAGTTTCAAATACTTATATGTTAAAATATTTCGACTAATCGCAAACCTTAAATGTACCAACCAACCATATATCACACAACTTTAGCCCTTTAAGTAGTTGGTCAACCCTGAGCTGGGGCCATGAATCCATTATGACAATGACTACTCAAGTCAATTACATGTCTGATATCAAATATGAATATGACCAACGTACCAAACCTCGAAATTCTAAACCAATAGGCTTACATGTCTCATCAATGCCACACCTAAGTAGAGCACCCCTTTCTTTTCCCATGCAATACCTTGGGATGTGTGACTACCTCTAGGTGTCTAACTCAACCAACCATGGATGTATTGGAGCCTTGTGGTGTCTAGGAGTTATTACTGCCCTTGAGGGTATCACGGTACCCTCCAAGCCAATGTAGGGACAATTCTCCCTCCAAGGCTCTAGCCTTCCTTGAGGCAACACAAGGAAAACTACCCTCGTACCTAGGACCACCTAGAGTTATTGGGGTATAGTATCTAGGGATCCTATGGTTCTCCCTAGAACTAGGTCCACCATCATCCCTTGGAAGTATCTAATGGAAAGGAAGTTGAATCCCTCGTATTCCATTTCTTTTACCTTTTATAATTTAGGATTCAAGTATTTTATTATTATTCCTAAATATGACGTTAGGAATATTATAGCCACGATAATGCTTTAGATTAGGAACCATGTGTAGGTTCTACCATGTGACCTTTATTTTTGTAGAGTCTTAGCCCCTATACCAATTTTTTTCCCTTGGCTTATAGTCGTGATGTCATTTATTACTACATGTGTAGTTTACACATCACATTTGTCATGATCGTTGGCTTTTTAACACTCAAACTCTCTATCTCGACCACGCAAGAATCTTGGCCTTAAAACACATTAGTAGACTAGCTCATTGGCCTAACACATTTATTACCATGGAGTCACATATCCACCAACAAAACCTGGCTCACTAGCCGAATGATAATGTACACAAGTACATACATGGGTCATCTTAAAGGTGTCACCATATTTGTATCGCATGCTAACTCACTCTCTCACGCACTCTTCATCTTCCCCTCTCTTCCTCACTCTCCCTCTCTCTCCCTTCCTCACTATCAACCTTCTTTCCCTCTTTACCTCTCCCTTCCTTATTCCTTCTTTATACCTCCTCACGTCTCTCTCTCTCTCCCCTTCACTCCCTCTCTCTCCACCCTCATTCAACTCCCTTCCACTCTGTCTCTATCCCTCTCTCTGCACCTCCCTTGATATCTCCTTCACAACAACCCCTTTTGGCTCTATCTCTTTGATGCAACAAAGCTACATCTTTACATAATTTGCGTGTGGACCTGTGGGTTATGGGCCCACAGATATATCAGAAGCATTTCAATAAGTGGAATTCGCAACAAAACTGACCAATCATCATCAACTGCATATCGCACAACTGACGTATTCATTTTAACACTTGACTTTTGACACTCCAAATCTCCATCATCGATCTATCCCGTTTGATGAAACGACTATTGCGTCACCCACTCGCAACCTAGTTTGGTTGATCTCCACCATCGATCAACCCTGCATGATCCAATGGATATCATGTAATATCACATGAAATCTTGCACGAATGATATCAAATCGAGAACGTGCGAGAAAATTAATTTTCCCGTGCTACGTGTCGACTGCTAAGGTTAATCACAAAAATTTTAGAAATACCATTTACCAGGTTTTATCTGCGCGAGATACTCCTTACCGCCTATGAATACTACCACACAACCAAACCTCATGAATAACACAAAACACAGCATCATTTAGCACAGAGCCTTCAGTACTCCAGCAGCGCAATCTTCATTAATCCAAAGAAACAAAAAAACCACAAATTTAACACATAGATAATTGTATTACATAAAATTATTACATATGCCCCTTGGAGTGGCAGCCCTCTACCAGGTCTTACATCGATACTGGGCCTCCTCTACAGATACAGGAAGACTCTATTTTATAACAATGGAGAAATAGAGGATTGGATCATTCTAAATCTGATCTTTCATCATAAATTCACTAAGATCACTCAACCAAGTTACAACAAATCTTATCGATTTAACAAAAATATTGTCTTTTAGGCCACATCGACTTCTCGAAGGTTTGAAAAATTGAATGTGACGTGGGGTGGGTTTATACTCTTGCATCAGGCTCCTGAGGTACAAAAATTTTATGACCTCCTAGTCATATGCCTTCTTCATCCCTTAGCAATTTTACCCACATCCTTTGTGGAATTGCCTTTATGATATTTCCATGAGCTGAAATAAAACTTCTATAGTAACAAGTCCTCCCTGCTACATGATACCTCACCAAGCTTCTCCCCACTGAGCTCAGTCTTTAGACATCTCTCTGGTTCTCTCTTCTTTGGAACCATTTGAGCACTCCTGGCTCTACGTTGCTGCAATCGTTTCACCTTCTTTTGCCGCTACACATACGACAATATAAAGACCACAAACTCTCCAATCTTCAACACAATTGTACCTCTTTCTTTTGCACGCAAACTCATCTTGTAGGAAACCTTTCCCTTTTCTGATACCACTTTGATGCAGCAAAGCTGCACCTTTACATAATTCGTGCATGGACTTGTCGTTTATGGGCCCACGTATACATCGGAAGTATTTCAATCAATGGACTTAACAACAAAACTGACCAATCATCGTCAACCGCGTGTCGCACAATTGACGTATTCATTTTAACACTTGACTTTTGACGCAAAAAATCTTCACTGTTGATCTATCTCGTCCGATCCAACGGCTATCGTGTCACCTGCTCACCAACTAGCTTGGTTGATCTCCATCGTCGATCAATCCCGCATGATTCAATGGATATCATGTAATCTCGCGTGAAATCTTGCACAAACAATATCAAATCGAAAGTGCGCGAGAAAAGTAGTTTTCCCATGCTATGTGTCGACCGTTAAGGTTAATTGCATGAATTTTAGAAATACCATTTACCAGGGTTTGTCCGCGCGAGATACTGCTTACCGCCTACGAATACTACCACACAACCAAACCTCACAAATAACACAAAACACATAGTCATTTAGTGCAGAGCCTTCACTACTTCGACAACACAATCTTCATTAATACAAAGAAACAAAAGAAAACCACGAATTGAACACACAGATAATTGTATTACAGAAAATTATTACATATGCCCCATGTAGTGGTGGCCCTCTACTAGGTCTTACATCGATACTGGGCCTCCTCTATAAATACACGAAGACTCTATTTTATAACAGTGGAGAAATAGAGGATCAGATCATTCCAGATATGATCCTTCCTCATAAAATCACTAAGATCACTCAACCAAATTACAACAAGTCTTATCGATTTAATGAAAATATTGTCTTTTAGGCCACGTTCACTTCTCGAAGGTTTGAAAAATTGAATTTGACATGGGGTGGGTTGATGCTCTTGCATCAGGCTCTCGAGGTACAGTCATATGCCTTCTTCATCCCTTAGCAATTTTACCCACATCCTTTGTGGAATTGCCTTTATGATCTTTCCGTGAGCTGCAACAAAACCTCTACAATAAAAAGTCCTCCTTGCTACATGATACCTCACCAAGCTTCTCTCCTCTGAGATCAGTCTTTTGGCATCTCTCTGGTTCTCTCTTCTTTGGAACCATTTGAGCACTCCCGGCTCTAGATTGCTGCAATGTTCTCACCTTCTTTTGCTGCTACCCATACAACAATTAAAGACCACAAACTCTCCAATCTTCAACATAAGTGTACCTCCGTCTTTTGCATGCAAATTCATCTTGTAGGAAACCTTTCCTTGCTCTAATAACACTTTGATGCAGCAAAGCTGCATCTTTACATAATTCGTGTGGACTTGTGGTTTATGGGCCCATGTATACATCGGAAGCATTTCAATCAACAGACTTCACAACAAAACTGGCCAATCACCATCAACCGCGTGTCACACAATTGACATATTCATTTTAACACTTTACTTTTGGCTCTCCAAATATCCGTCGTCAATCTGTCCCATCTGATCCAACGGCTATCACATCACCCGCTTGCCAACTAGCTTGGCCGATCTCCACCATCGATCAATCCCACATGATCCCATGGATATCATGTAATCTCGCGTGAAATCTTGCACAACCAACATCAAATCGAGAGCGCACAAGAAAAGTAGTTTTCCTGTGCTACATTTCGACCGCTAAGGTTAATCGCGTGAATTTTAGAAATACCATTTACCAGGTTTTTTTCGCGCGAGATACTGCTTACCACCTACTAACACTACCACACAACCAAACCTCACGAATAACACAAAACGCATAGTCATTTAGCATAGAGCCTTCACTACTCTAGCAACGCAATCTTCATTAATCCAAAGAAACAAAACAAAACCATGAATTTAACACACAGATAATTGTATTACAGAAAATTATTACATATGCCCCATGGAGTGGCAGCCCTCTACCAGGTCTTACATCGATCTTGAGCCTCCTCTACAAATACACGAAGACTCTATTTTATAACAGTGGAGAAATAGAGGATCGAATCATTCTAGATCTGATATTTCCTCATAAAATCACTAAAATCACTCAACCAAATTACAACAAATCTTATCGATTTAACAAAAATATTGTCTTTTAGGCCACGTCGACTTCTCGAAAGTTTGAAAAATTGAATTTAACATGAAATAGATTGATACTCTTGCATCACTCTCCCTCCTTCCTCCCCTCTCTTAGAGATTATAGACCTAACAAAATGAATGTCCTTTAATAAATGTGAATCTACTTTTAAAATTACAAACATGCTTTTAAAAGTGTACATACGCTTTTGAAAATGCACACACATTCTTGAAATCATGCTTCCATTTTTTTAAAAGTTCATGCACTTTTGAAAATGTGCATGTGTTTTTCGAAAATCGATGTTGGAAAGCATTTTTGATTGCTTGAGGAGCATTAAGGCTATAAGATTAGAAGTTTGAAGAGCATTAAAGCTATAAGATTAAAAATACATGTATTTTGGTTGTTTGAGGAATATTAAGGCTATAAGATTAGAAATGCATTTGTTTTTAAGAATACACATCAGTTTTTATGTAAACACATTTGTGATGAGCGCTTTGAGCGCTTTTAGAAATGCATGTGTTTTTAAGAATATATATCCATTTTTATGTAAACACATTTGTGATACCCCATTTCCACTTTTAATACCATCATTAGGTAACTTTATAATAATTATTATTCATGTTAATTTTACCTAATATAAAAATAAATTTAAGTTATTTAACAAATACTTCGAAAATAAGAAAGTATATTTATAATTGCAAATAAACGTATCTCTAATCTAGTATATGGTTGAAAAAGTGTGCCTTTAACATAACTTGAAACTTGTTGCTGTTAACCTACAGTATCTTTTCTCTTAGACTGTAATGTATTTGGTTCAAATTAAAGTCAACCCAATTTTTTTTGGGTTGAGAAATAAAATTGCGATTACACTGTTTATGATTATTTTTTTCTTCCTACCGGCGTCCACCATAGCGAATACTGCAAATCCAAATCCAAATCCAAAATCATCTTGATAAAACACCAGCAAAAAATATCCCCTTTATGCGGCCTTCTCCCAATGTAACAAAAACAAATCATAATTTTGTTTCATTAATTCCGAATTTTTGAAGGTGTTATTTATAAATTTGTAGTGTAAAAGAATACAATCAATATTAAAACAACTAACATCACTAATTGGAATTTCTAAATTTTTTGAGATTTAAAATTAATTTACAAATAATCTCACCCATAGTTTATATTTTTTTCAAAATAGTAAATTTGAGATTTGTGATTCAAATAATTTTATAAACATTGAATTCAGTTTTAGTCGTAACCATGATTCATACAGGGGATTTTTCCAGACAGTAAGTTTGAACTTTGTGATTCAAATAATTTTATAAGCATTGAATTCAGTTAAATATTTAAAGCACATCTACAATCTAATAAAAATTGTAAAAAAGTAAAATTAAAATTAAAAAGAAGATCGAAGGGTAGCTATAAACAGCCCAGTGGTTCGCACAAGAATCTATTTCTGGGCCTTTGTCGGCTGTTTATGCTTCCCTTCAATCAGCCACTGAACATCCTTTGGTGATGTCACCTGCAATAAATAGTTGCAGGCCTAGTACATATGTATATTTATTGAAGGTAAGTCATCCCCCATTGTCCCAGACCACCAGTTCCCAGCTGCTGCAGCATCACAAGCAGCTTACATCGTCTACCGAAATTCCCTTGAGACCACTAGTTGTCTGCCCCATGCCCATACTTTCCCCCATAAAGAAGAAATAGGACGAGATAGGTCTTAACAGATTGTGCAGCCATTGGGATCCTCACCTCTCACGACAGTATATGAAGAGTATCCTTCATAAGGCCCGTACCCATATTGGGGATTCACTTGATGATGATACACAACTGCCGGAGTCTCTGCAGCCGCCTTCTCTTCTTTGGCAGGACCCACGCTCAGCAGCTCTCTGAATCCGAGATTCATCAGTTTCTTTGCCAGAACCACGGGATCTGCTTCTCCGATCACAGTTATCTCCCTCTTCTGCATATCAACTGTAACGGACTCTACTCCTGTAATCAAATATCATATCACTAATCAAAACCCAATTCTCATTGTAACGAGAATTGCAATGGATAAATATTGGATTGATAGTTACCTTCAACAGCTGCAACAGCTCTCATGGCCCTTCTCTTGCTTTTCTCATCTTCCATCGCCACTTTCAACACCATTTTCTGCAAATATAACACATGCAGGGCCATCATTGTCAGTTAATCGTTTCGATAATTCATGATTGCAGAATTTCTAAATCGATGATTCTGATTCAACAGAGTTAGAGTTAGAGTAGTGACATACCTTCATATTTGACAGCCTTCGAAAACCGTCAGTGATATGTGCAGAAGGCAAGCAGAAATTAATCGAATGGCACTGGAAGCCTTCAGGTTAATGAAAGCTGGAAGAGTCACTAGCTCAGAGCAGTTGGCGTGAATGGAGAGCCCTACACATATAAATCGTTGTGCTTTGTGCAGAAGAAGAGCTGTGCTACGCGGGCGGCGGCGCGTTTCAACGCGTCGGAAAGACGCCCAAGTGAGTACGCGGCAGAATCTTTGACGACAGGGAAAAGTAGCTGCCATAGGTGGTGGGTTCCACCAGCAGTTGAGCGCGTCTTCTAAACTCTTCTCAGTCGTTGTAAGTTTACTGTGGAGTCTGGCCAGCGGTACGAATTTGCTAAGGAAGTGCTTACTGAGGTTATTGACTAAGTAGTTGGAATCTGGGTAAAAAAATTTCAAAAATTCTTGCACCAGCTGTGTTTGAATCATGTTCTTGATGGTGAAAATAGATTCAGCGCATAAAAGCACTTAAAACTTTGAAATAAACTTCTGAGACACCCAAAACTTTGAAGTTTGGCAGCTATAACTTAAATTCACAAAAATCCCTGCTAGATTTTATGAAAATCTTGCTAGTCAAGGCAAAAAAGAGTCCAGTAAGACTATGACATTTTCGAATTTGACCGTCTTTTAACTGCTTTGATGCAAAGCTTTGTGGGCTTTAGTAATTCCGTGATATAAGTATATTGATATAAGTATATTTCTCATTTATAGATGAAATGGTTTTTTTAGAGTGGTTAATTTCAATCAAAATAGAGATTTTTAAATATTTTGAATGATCTAATAGTTTTTATAGTTACTTAATCTATCTATAGATTCAAAAATATATCTTAAACAAC
Source organism: Pinus taeda (assembly GCA_000404065.3). NCBI lineage: Eukaryota > Viridiplantae > Streptophyta > Pinopsida > Pinales > Pinaceae > Pinus > Pinus taeda. Next base: position 43,609 of record APFE030885200.1, read on the forward strand.
CAAAAATCACCATCTTGGTTGGAATTGTATTAAAGAATTAAAATAAAAAAACCATTTCCTTTTATAAATTAGAACT
>APFE030885200.1:43843-72135 GCA_000404065.3 Pinus taeda
TTTTTTACATTCGCTTATTGATTTGTTTTCTAAATTTAAAATATAAAAACTCTATTATGAAGCTTTTACTCGAAAATAAACAAGTCTCTCCGCCTCTTCATAACAATATATCAAAAAAACTAACATAAAAAATAAAATTGGCCAATGAAACATTGTACCGCATAATTCGGAGAAAAAGTAGAAAATATTTCGAAAAATATACAAAATAAAATGGGCCAATTAAACATGTTACCGAATTATTCGGACAAAAAGAGAAAATATGTCGAATATAAAAAATAAAATTGGCCCATTAAACGTTGTACCGAATAATTCTGACAAAAACGACAAAATATTTGGAGAAGCGTCATTGGAGTTCCCAGTTCCACGTAGAAGGTGAATGTTAGGAAAGTCGAAAAGCCTGCGAACAATAATTGCGAACTTACATATATGAATACGGAGGCTAACGGAATCTTCCGGTAAGATATAATATGGCTTTTTAAAGGCGATATCATGATATTCGCTGTCAAATAAATAAGGATTGATTAATATTTAGTGATTGGCGGGTTTAAATAAATATTAATATTTTAATAAAAAATTTAAATAATGAATTTTGATTACTACTGCGAACACTCTGGAAAACACCGTATCTAACACACAGGGTTTACAGGGATCGCCAATCCAGTTGCATAATATTTTACATCCACCATTTATTATATATATGGATGACTTACATTCATAATTTTTGTAATATTTATTTATTTCATCCATTAATAAATTAATATATATAATATTTAAAATTATTGTTTAATTCTTTCAATTTATGTCATAAAAATTCCGATTCATTATAAAAAATAATAAATGATACCATATCATAATGTTAAAATTTTTAATTTCTACAAATATCATTAAAAAATAATTTAAAAATATATATATCCACAATAACTATAGAAAAACAATTAGAAAAATAAATCTATCTTACAAAATAATGTCAAATATTAAAATCTTATAACAATATTAATTACTTTACTGCAAAATGCATATTAATCACTTTGCTATAAAAACACATATAAGTAAAATATGGTAAATAAGAATTTCACAATGTATAAAAATGTCATAACATTTAATATGTTTTTTGTGAATTAAAACATTTATGATGGTGGTGGTGGTTAACGTAGACTAAACTTTGGTCTATCGACTTAAAAAATGAATTATTTAGTTTGACTTAAGATTTTATTCCTATGTTCAAAAAGCTTGGAGAGAAGCCTCTGGAGCTCACTATAATTTTGACATCGTAAAAGGCTAGGAAGGTCAATATTACAACAAAGATTATGAAACTAAGATCTAATCAATTATCGTAATCAAAACATTGTTACATAATTATTGATATAAATCTTTCCTAGCTAGTTATGTATATTAGCAATTTGGAATAACCAGAAAGCCTAATTATTACCAAGACATACACAATATGCACGTCCAAAAAATAAAACTCAACATTGTCCTAAAGTCTCAAAGGACAAAACAAGGCCATAATGCAGCCATATGCCGAGCTCAAAGAGGGTTGGCAACATTACACCGCATAGAGAATGCACCCAACATGAAGAACCCCCAATAGGCACATTGAGTCTAATAAGATACCAGAGTCAAATGTCGCAGTACATAGAGTCACAGTCATTAGTAGAGTAAGATACAATTCACTTATCACATTTAACAACGCACTGTGTTTTAGAGCCATCCACACGATAGTTGTAGCCGAGAAAGAAACAGAGAACCAAAAATTCAATCATCGAAATCAATATACAGGATATCAACAAGGGTGTAGAGCCAACCATAAGGACCAAGGCCCTCTAAAAATGCATAGGACCATAAAGGACCAACTAATTCACATCCACCTTGATAACATACGAGAGAAACAACTCATATCTACCACCATAGAAATCCACCAAAACTACTTACAAAAAAAGCATAAGAGTTTGTACTCCCTAGATATGGTCTAAAGAGGAGATTGTTGTTGGTTCGTAGGCACTAGAACCTGGAGGATCCATGAGATCTCTAGAGGAAGATTCACTAACAAAGAAGCCCTCAAACCAGGCCAATAAAGAATCCAAATTGTCCAAACAAAACCTTTGATTATGAATCATGCTTTTATTGTCCTCCACAGAGAAGAACACATTATAGTTTTCATCTTGCTTATCTTTAAAAACCAACTGCAGTAGAGTGGATAATTATTGAGGAAGGCCATGAGAATTTAGAAAATGAAGCTTTAGACTCCTGGATTTAACCAGAGCAACAATCCATTTCACCTCTTCTCTAATTAAGTATGAATCAAGATGATACGGGCGGTCACCTCCAATTTAACTTTCCAAAACTTGGATATCTTTCCTCACCTAAGGAGGAGCAACATCAACGTAAGTAGCTATAGAGTCATAGGCAAAATGATGAAACCTTTTATGTCCCAAAGGACCACCCATTTTGTTGCTCAAACATTGATGAGGCATCAGAATGACTGATAGGAAACAATGATTGTAGATACTAAAAGACCCATAACCCAGAGGAAAAGTATGAGAAAGACTTGACACACCACCTTTGGCACTAGACCCAAAAACCACTAAATTGTCCCCAAAAAACTGAAATACAAGTTCCAAATTCACCAAGTTGACAAACTCCTCAAAATCCAGAATTCTGCCCCATAATACCCAATGAAATCCTGGAGGAAAGGGAGACTGCTCAATATACCAATTTAATGCAATAATAATAATATGAAGCTCACACTAAATAATGTTAAGAACTAGAACATTACACAGTCGACTGCAGCTAAATTCCCATAGTATAAATGATATCCTAATCCAAAAAGGTGACCCATTCAAATTCAGAACCACACTAGAGAAGGGATTTTGAGACTCTCAAAAAATAGATAGAGGAAATAAACAAATCCAAATGAACACACTTGAAAAGTAGGAAAAACGATTAAACCAATGCCAAAATACCATCAACTCGAGAATTATGGAAAAACCAAACAAGATCCTTCTCATCATGTTGCAGTGCTGGACCTGCCAACATGTTAGGGGATCTCCCTGGTAAGAAGTCCCAACTAGACCTCACCTTGTTTGGGGTAGGAGTCTCAGAAGTGGGTAGTACAGTATCGCCTTGACTGCGGTTGTGTGTAGAGGTAAGTAAGGTGTCCTTGTTGGAAGCAGGGGTGTGACCTTTCAACAAGTTAAGGAAGGTGCATGAAAGTCTCTAAAACATGAAAAGGGAGAGGAGTGTGCCCCTTAGAAGCCCATGATAGCATGCAACTTGGGAGGGAACACACGAGCTAAAATATATCACAAGATGGAAAGCAGGATAGCCGGCAATCCAAAGTGATGTGTTATATCAACAACACACTTCGATTAAATTCATACAAACAGATACAAAATAGTCCATACAAACATTTATAAATTACAAATACATACATCGTTAGAGTAACCCAGATAGCCGAACGACAATAACAATATATGCATGAAACATGTTGGCTTTGTTATATTAAAGGAGTGAAAGATCCAATCATACATACAACCATGACAACCACTAGCCCCGATAGCAGAACATTACAGTCATTGTCGCCTTCTCCTCCAAGGAGATGTACTCACTCTGCACTATGGAGAAGCCAAGGCTCATTACAATACACTCCAAGCTTTCTATAAGTGAAACCTATCGGAAGCTTGGCACCCAAAAGCCTATACAATGAGTTATGAGGTTCTATATATTGCAAAGGATGGGGTGACCATCGACATTCCCCTTTGTGACTCAGCCTACCCTTATGACTCTTCAACTTACACATGATTGTTTACATTCTATTATTGACACTTGGTCTTTCACTTTACATCATGTTTACAATACAAGCTACACATGTAACCATGTGAGACAAAAGTGGGCTTGAGTAAGCCATACAAGACATCACTAAGACTTGGACAACTATGGGAAGACTAACTCGTCGACATCCTCTTGATGATCGACGATGGCGAACTGATGCCAAGTTTGGTAGTCTGTTATGGTGTTGTGTACTCCGTGGTGACATCCTTCTGAAAGAGAACTCTTGCCTTTATTACATTTGGGTACACTGATTTGGCACCTCTATCCAACTCGTATGATAGCATGTGCATCATGGTCTCGAGTGCAGCCAAACCAACGACATAGTGTTGCATAGTTTCTCCGCTCATCTGCAAATATGCATTGGTTTCTATGTGCATCAACTGTTCGAAGTACATGTCCAATTCCAGTCGAACTTGGTTCATTTCTTTTGCCTCGGTGTGTGTACCAATGGATGGGATCACATGTGTGCACACAATGATATCCAAGCTCCTGAACACTCATGCATGTGAAGCCTATAAGTTGGTGATGAGCTGTGGGAGTTCCTCATAGTTCTAAATCTGACTCCGGATGCAAGCCTTTAACTCCACTTTCTTTGGCTTCATCATCTTTAGAAAGTAAAATGGGGCTCCCTTGTACCTCATTTTCCATATCTGCATGTGATTGACAATGGTGTGTATGTTTGTTAAGATGCATGCTCTCATAGCACAATGCTACTGCCAACCATTAAGATGGACAACTGACTTATGCACGGTGATGACCCTGAAATACAACTTCTGCATGATTCCCTCTAGAGATGATACTTCATCAAGTATCACTTTCTTCAACTCTGCTCTGGAAGATGATGTAGCTTGCTCTTCTCCCTGCTTGGCCACTTGCAGTTCCTTAGCCATGCGCTTGTTCTCGAGTATCAAGAATCTCACACTTGAGCTGGTGGCTTCGGCATATGCATTTGTAGCATCGACCAATGCAGCTGGATGTCTGCGTACATCAGACACGATCACTCATTCTTGAAAATGCACAGGAGATACATGAACATATCGAGTGGGCACTTTGTGCAATTGCACAACTCTATGTTGTGACTCGTTGAAGTATATGTTGTGCACATCTTCTTACCAATTGTCCTTAAGGATTTCAATATCTCCTTAATCACTTAGGATTTGATCTGCTCCCAGATCTGGTGAAGCCAATGGAGTGACCTCTTGGCCTTTGGGCATGAGGTCTGTATCCTGATCCTACTCTGGTTGAACCACATCTGTGTCCATCTGTTCAATCTCCTAAGCAAAGTCCTTCTCCTATGGTTGTTCACCCTGTTTGCTATCTGCTAGTTGTTCTCATGAGTCAATTACTTGTATTGGCGCATTTTCATCAATGTGTGCATGTTGTGCCTCCTATTGTTCCCGTTCCTACTGTGCTTCCTTCTCTCTTCCTCTTGTTCTTCCCTTAGTTGTTGCTTCAATTCCTGCAACTCCTTTTCTGCCTCCTCCAGCTTCTACTTCTCCCTCTATCTTTGCGCAATCCTTCTTTCGCGCTGTCATTTATTTTCCTCAATCTCTAAATTTGCTCTTAATATAGGTGGATCTTCCTTGAACTTGGAGCTTTGCTCCACCTCTATGCTGTCGACAACCTTACTATTGCCTTTGTCATGCGCAAGTCTACATCCCTTTGCTATTGCTCTCTGAGATACTGCTGCCTTGTGCATTGCTAACCACTCTATAACCACTCTAACTGATTCATTGAGCCTTGAGGAGTTATAGTAGTATCTCCATGGGTCTTCCTCGGGCCAATGACATGCCCTGTGGATCCAAGGGTGATACACTCTCACATAATAGTCTTCCATTAGTTGATGTGGGTCATATGAATTGAAACTTCTGGTGCTAAAGGTGAACCTCTGGAATTCCTCCACCTTGGCCTCACCATGCTTGAGATTTTGGATCTCATATAACCTAATCCACAAAGGAAGAGTGGGCCAAGGTACCTTCTTCTTCCTGTGCAGTCTTGTTGGCAACCATGTGAAGATGTGGTATGCAACTTCTTGCATGACCAGCTTATCCATGGAAAACTTCAGTAAAACATGCATAGCCTTCTCCACACTGTACATCCGTATGAAGGTCCTAAGGGGTCAGGCATACCAATCTGCTATGTTAACCAATGCCTCCATCATTTCCTATGACATGCAAGGCAAATCCTGCTCAAAGATCATCCTGTACACTAGGGTGATGAAGTAGTCTGATAGCTATAATATAACTCCATGGAAGTTACACTCATAGAAAAACCTGCAATAGGTGTGCACAGAGATTTCTGAAGGTGTCCATGCCCGACCCAAGCCAGGGAATTGTTTATGGGAAAATATTGCATCAAGAATGTAGGAAGACATGAATAGATTTTCTTGCTGACCCCTCGGTGAATGTTGGGCATCTATTACTTGCCCCTTCAGCTGGAGAGCCAACATGTTATACCAGTTGAAAGGTCTTCCTTCATTTTCCAGTTGATCCAACAAGATCACCCAACTCTGTGGGAAGGTTTTTGTACTCTCTTAGCTGTATAAGAGACATGTGAATATGACAAAGAACTGATAAGCCTTCTGCAATACCTTTGTCTTGTATACTTGGTTCGGTGATATCCTTAGGTGGATCTTTCACCCAACTCTTCAAGATGTCTCTTGAGTTTACACTGTTGCTGGTCTTGGTGAATGGTGCATCCATTGTGATCACCGACTCTAGTAAGATATGCATCTCTTGAAATTTCTCTGCCATGAAGGTAGAAAGATTTGTTCAACTGACACTACTCAACACCATTGTATTTGGATCAGTATGCGAGATAATCCAGTGGATTATTTTCACGCATGGAAATGTGGGATACATGCATGCAACTCGGTACAAGCCAGACTTGTCTATGTTGACATAGACTCTACATTCCTCCAGATTCTCCTCAAAGGTGCCTAAAAAGATGTCATTGATGTCCTGCCATTTTATCTTGATCTCCTTGTCTATGAACATCTTAGTGTCTTCATAGATGGGCAAGATCATAGACACTTGCTCGACCACATCTCCAGTTGTGCTCTCATTGGTGTCCTTTGACTTTTCTCTCATGGAAGCCATTGTCCCTGAAATGCTCAGAGGCTGATGAACACTTGTGATAGCTGGAGACAAAGAAACACTCATGGAAAGAAAACTATAAGTTGAAAACCAAAAGAAACTTGAGGATTGACAGGCAACACACCTAGGTAATTGAATGGGAAAATTTGTACAATTTTCACTGGGAGGTTGGGAGGTTGACTACCAGAATATCGCATAGCATAGTCTAGACTGCTAGTGAGCTAACTGATTGTTGAAACTATGTAGAGAACAATCAAACTTGGTTTGCTGAGGACTGGAACTGTGCAATGCGCAGTTTCAGTCAGCATGAATGTAACCCAGGAAAATTGCATAGAGCAATTTCGGGGACCAATTGAGGAACTACCTCTTAGAATCGCATAGAGCACACCCTGGGAGGCCAGTGTGAGCCAAGCTCTTTGTAATTTATGGGATCAAGGAAAATCTTTCCATCCTAGGATTGCGCAGTGCAAGCTAGACAAGGTAAGGTTCCGACCAAGGCAGCTCAGACCCGCCGATGGGTGACTGAAAAGAGTAAGGAATGAATGCATGTGTGAAATTGGGTGAAAACATGAGTGATTGAACATGCATGCAATTAGTGAGTGCAGGATTCAGTAAAATGGTAAAACAATGAAGTGTGTGAAGTGAGTCGCCGCGACAACGACTGTCAGTGAAAGAACAATGTCATTCATGCAATAGCAAGGCGATGTGATGGAAAAATTGAAATAGTGCTTCTATAGGATAAAGTGCATTAAAATGACAAAAAGAATTCAAAAATACCAAGAAATTAACACCCAGACAAACCGAAATACAAAAACAACAGAAAAGCAACAAAAGACATGAAAAGCGATTACAAATCATACATACCAATTTTTATTGAGCTAGGAGCGCTCGGAGGCGATTAGGGTTCACGAGCGTCCTCCTGGACTCTGAAGCCCCTGCAATGGCAGGCCTGTAGGATCTTGACCTCTGAAACCCTTTGCAGATTCGACGGCAGTGGAAAAATAGGAGGGTAAAGGCCGTCTGCAATATGTCGCCCTCTTAGGGGGGGGACGAAGCACCTCCCCCAAAACACGCTGGTCAAAAGCAGAAAAACCCAGCGGCAGAACATGAAACGGACCACAATGGCTCTCAACCGGAGCGTAAGCAACTAGGAAATGATGAAACGACTCAGACAGAAGGAAATACGGCCAGATCGACCACATGCAAACCAGTTTCCACTGACACACCCACGGTGGAATTCCCCAGTCACAGAATCAATACCAGAATACAATACATGAGGGACCACGCCCTGATTGGCAAGTTTATTGGCATATGGCCAACGGAGAAAGCACTCAGAAGCTGGATAAACACCAAATGGAATCCAAAGGGTCACATAACCCTTCATCTCAGAGCTAAAGGGTTCTTTACAATGGTCTTCAACTGTCTGGAAGATCGAAATAGGATTATAGATGGAGGGCCTTACTTCTTTAACTCGACAGGACTCTTTCTCAGAGCATGGGTTGAAAGATTTAACCCGGATAAGGAGGATCTGAGTTATGCTCCATTCTGGATCAGGCTTTGTTCCCTACCTTGGGAATACTGGGAAGAAACCTCACTGCAAGAAATAGGGAACAAACTGGGCGAGTTCATCAAGGTAGCTGAAGACACAAAGCTTTGCAGATATACCTCATACCCCTGCATCTGCGTCTATATGGATCTCAAACAACCCCTGCCAGACAAGGTAAGATTCCGGCATGAAGATTCTGAATGGATCCAAGTGATAGATTATGAACATGTTCCATTTAGGTGTAGAAAACGTCATAATCTAGGGCATCTTTTCGGAGGCTGCCCTCTAAATAGGAATATGCACACCAGCACAAATGCAGACACTCAGGAATTTTATGGATTCACAAAAGTGGTTAACCGTAGAAGAGGTAACCGAAAACCCTCTACCAATGGAAAAACAGATCAAGCCAATAAATCCAAATCCCCAAAACCTAATAGCTTCGAGGTCCAAGCTAATCTGGAAACACAAGACCCAGCTCAAGAAATGCAAAAAGTCAAAGACTTAGTCCAAGAGCTACCAGAGGGCCCTCCGCAACAGCTAAAGGAGTCTCACTCTAAGAAAACGCACATCCCTCAATCTGATCTGCAGGCAGAGGTCTCTCAAGAAATGGAAACGGATACCCCATAATCAAGTTCCAAGATATTGAAAGAGACAGAGGTAGTCTTCGCAGAAACCCAGTTAATGGAGGAAGATTCTGAGAATATTGATATAGGAGAACTAGACATTCTCAGTCTGGAACTAGCATGCAAGACCGGCAACTTCGACAAGATTCTGGAGAGGCAACTGGACAAACTGGAAGAAGTCCTGACAAAAGCGCACAAGAAACACTCTCTTGGGGTGAAAATCGGCAGCCAGTGGGATGGCAAGTTCATCACGAAGGATAGTAAGAAAAGGGGAAGAAAAACAACCTTAGAAAGGACCATCAAAATAGGCGAAGTGCTAGTGGAGTCAGGTCGATATGCGAAGCTGACCAAGTACTTTAACCTCCATCCCAACCCTTCTCAATGAAGCTGATCTCCTGGAATATAAGAGGGCTCAACATCCCAAGAAAAGCAAGACTCCTAAAAAACATGCTTATGCAGGAAAAACCCAATATTCTCTTTGTGCAAGAAACCAAATGCAATATGTCATCTCTAGAAAAAATAACAACAAAAGTGTGGCCTGGAGGGCAAGTCACATCGGTGGATGCTCAAGGAACCTCTGGGGGTTTGGCAATCCTTTGGGACTCAAGAGTGATTCAACTCAGCAACATTCATGCCAACAAAAACTTCATTCAGGCAACCTTCCACTTAATCGGCACCAACACTCATGGTCATCTCACTAATGTTTATTTTCCACAAGATTCCCACCAAAAAGCAGAGATTCTGGATCATCTTTCTACCCTCAACTCCAATAGACGCCACCCTCTTTGGATAGCAGGAGGGGATTTCAACATGATTGTAAGAATGGAAGAAAAGAAGGGCGACAGAGATAATGGCATCAAAGACGGACACCTACTCAAGGATTTCACCCAGTCAAATTGGCTAATAGATCTCCCATCAAATAATGGTCTCTTTACCTGGACCAACAAAAGAGAAGGAGGCCAGCATATAGCTTCAAGGTTAGACCGTTTTCTAGTCTCGGATAACGCGCCTTACCTGGGAGGAGATCTTATTGCTTCAATCATGCCAATTTCAGGATCATATCACTGGCCTATTGCACTCCAATGGCATCGACCAGGTAATACTACTAAACGTCCTTTCCGCTTTGAGACTTTTTGGCTTACTCATCCAGACTTCAAGGATTTTGTCAGACAAACCTGGATCAAATACAATCCCATAGGGGGATCCAAAATGGCCAACTTCCAACAAAAATTGAAATTCCTCAAAAGAGAAATTAAGCACTGGAATCACACTACATTCGGCAACATCTTCAAAGCCCAGGACGCTCTCAATCGGGAAATGAAGTTAACCCAGCAAAGGATCATCACTGAAGGACGTTCAGAGGAACTAGCAAAACAGGAACAAGACATTGAAGAACAACTTCTCAACAGAGCTCAGCAGGAGGAGATTCTTTGGAGGCAAAAATCACGAATCAGATGGCTTAAGGAGGGAGAAAAGAACACCAAGTTCTTTCACAAAACTACGGTGCAACGCAGAATGCATAATCTCATCTCCCACATCCATAACGACCAAGGAGAAAGAATAGAGACGCATGCAGGCATAGAAGAGAATTTTTTAGATATTTCAAGAAAGTTCACCAAGAACCAAGCATTGACCGAACTCCAGCAATTGAAAAAATACTGCAGCAGATACCCAAACTAATCACCGATGAGCATAATTTCGTTCTTCTCCAACCAATCTTGTTACACGAAGTGGAAAACGTCGTCAAGCAACTAAAAGCAGGTAAAGCCCCAGGCCCTGATGGATTTACCTCGGATTTCTTTCATCATTTTTGGGATCTCATCCAAATAGAAGTATGACAATTGGTTGAAGAATCTCGTGCATTAAGATGGATGTACCCTGTGTTGAATGCCACATTCTTGGCTCTCATACCCAAAACAAAGGAAGCTAATACGCCTGACAAGTACCATCCGATAGCTCTTTGCAACATCATTTACAAAATTGTTTCAAAAGTCATCGCTACTCAGTTGAAACCTCTGCTCCCTCTCATTATCTCGCCAGAGCAATCCGGGTATGTGGAAGGGCGCCAGATCACAGATGGAATTATTCTCACCCATGAGATAATTCACTCTCTGAAGCACACTAAAAAGCCAGGTACGTTGTTAAAAATCGATCTATCTAAAGCCTTCGATAGCATCAGTTGGCAATATATCCAAAAAATTCTTACTGCTTTTGGCTTTGATCCTTCGTGGACCAGATGGATCCTTAGCCTTTTGACTTCTTCCTTCTTCTCTGTTCTCATCAATGGCATTCCCTCTGATACATTTCGTCCTTCCCGAGGTATTAGGCAAGGGGACCCTCTCTCTCCATTCCTCTTCGTTATAATTGCTGAAGGACTAGGCCGCATCCTCAAGTCTGCTAATCTCAATAGATATCTGAAGGGTCTATCTTTCAACGATTCCCCCTCCTTTACCCATCAGCAATTCGTGGACGATAATATGCTTTATGGGCACCCCTCTGTCCAGGAAGCCCGCATCTTCAGAGATATCTTGTCCTCCTTCTCGGATGCCTCGGGAGCCCTTATCAATCGAGTCAAATCCCAAATTTTCTTCTTTAATACTCCTATATCCACTCAAAGATCGATTGCCCGCATTCTCGGATTCACTATAGAAAACCTCCCTTCCAAATATTTGGGCGCCCCCCTAATAGCCTCGGCACTCAAGCATTCCTCATGGAGAGACCTTCTAGAAAAACTTGAAGCCAAACTCTTTCTATGGACGCACCGAGCTCTGAATATGGCTAGTAGAGTTATCCTCATCAAAGCGGTTGTTCAATCCATGCCTCTTTACCTCTTCTCCCTTTTGGCGGTGCCTAAATGGGTCCTTAAGGCAATTCGGAATCTTCAGCACAACTTTCTATGGGGCAGCTCAGGCCACAACAGAAAATGGGCTCTGGTCAAATGGGAAAAAGTTTGTCTTCCCAAAAAAGCCGGAGGTATTGGAATCAGAGATCCTGCGCACAACAATATAGTAATGGGCGCCAACTTATGGTGGCGATGGTTAGCTCACCCAAATAATCCTTGGGCCTCCCTATGGACGGCAAAATATGCAAGCAACAGCCCTATTGAAGATAGAATCCGTATGACGGAACTAAGCACTGGATCCATCATATGGAATTCAATCATCCAGCATAGATATCTTATACAACAACACAACTTTTGGGAAATCAAAAGCGGAGACACAACAAGATTTTGGGAAGACTCCTGGCAGCAACTCCCAAAGATCACAGATCTTATGCAGGACTTCCCTATCCCTCCACAAAGAACCCATCCCCCGGAAACGGTCAATCAATTTTGGGGCTCATCTACTACCTACAAACACAGGAAATGGAAGGGGATTGATCAAATCATAAGAGAGGAAGGGTATGAGGTAACCCGACAAAAGCTCTTTGATGAACTGAAAAAAAGGCAAATTCCCATAGCAGTAGGAGCGGACATTCTAAGATGGGGATATGAAGAAAAAGGGACATTCTCTGCCAGAGAGGCCTATAAAATCATAACTAAAGACAAAATCATAAAGGACAACTTATGGGACCGGATCTCGAGCCCTTCAATCTGGCCGAAAGTCTCCACCTTCCTGTGGCTACTCTCTCATAACAGGATTCTCACTTGGGATAACCTCTGGAAAAGAAATTTCTCAGGCCCATCTGTTTGTCCAAACTGCAAACAAGCAGAAGAAACAACTACACATTTACTGCAAACTTGCCACTTGGGCAGAAGATTATGGGAAAAAGCAATCTTTCGGTGTCAAAGAGATAATAGGGTGGAAGGAGATCTCAATGCCACACTTCGCAACTGGAATCAGGCACCTTATCGCAGCAGGCTTCTGAACTCTCTTTGGCAACTCATTCCAGGTCTCCTCATGTGGAATATCTGGAAGGAGAGAAATAGAAGGCTATTCAAAAGCCAAACTCAAACACTGGAGCAGATATGGACGATACTGCATAAAAATATTAAGAAATCTCTCTCCATCCAGGAATGGGCAGCCGAAGAGTTTCCCACGGATCCCCAAGAAAAATCAATATGGGATAACTGGAAAATCTCTCTGTCACACAGCCCAAACTCTCATAATCGGCTCCCCAATAGGCACAAAAAATCAACAGTATGGTCTCCTCCTCCGCGCAATTTGCTTCAACTCAACTTTGATGGGGCCTCCAAGGGCAACCCAGGACAATCAGGATATGGAGGGGTTTTTAGGGATCACTTTGGCACCCCTCATCTCATCTACACAGGCACCAAAGGATGGGATACCAACAATTCGGCGGAATTGGAAGGTCTATGGCAAGGTCTCATTCTAGCTCAGGATCATAATCTCTTCCCCCTTATCATTGAAGGTGACTCTCAAATCATTATCAATATGGCCACAAAACTTCTCCAAGGAGCTCCAATCCATAAAGTTAGCAACAGTTGGAGAATGGCGCAAAGATTGGAACTTCTCAGACAATGGCTCTCTCAAAACCAGGCAATTTCCTTCAAACACACAGTAAGGGAAGGGAACAAACTGGTGAACTTTCTAGCTAATGTTGGAGTGGATTTGGAAATGTATTATTATTCAGGTCCCACGCTCACCACAGCTACAGAGGAACAACTCATTGAATTCAAAAATTTAGTGGAGCAAGACCGGCCTCATCCGCAGGCAGTCCACCCGGATGCGGGTGTCTTAACGAGCATTGAATAGGTGTTAAATATGAGGCATGCACAGCCAGCAGCTGGCATGCACTCAAGGTGGGATAAGGCGCCGGAGGTAAGGCACCATAACTACCTTCTGCAAGGAATTTATTGCCATTCAACGCCGATTCAAGCCGACAGTACCAGGATGCAGGTTAATAGAATGGTGCGTCGGGTTGGGTTCCTATTTGAATTGGCTCCACTCAGCAATTCAATAGGGAGGTCTTGTTTTGAGCAGAGTGTTTCCATATGCTCTGGTTTTCTTAGGCTTCGTCGAGGTGGTCGTCCTGGGTGGTCCTGCTCTCAGGGGCAGCCTGGGACTCAGAACTCCTTAACTTTGCTCTGCGCAACGGTGGATTGCCCCCAGTTGCAGTTTGTTTTGTGTGTCTGGTCAATCTCTGGCAGTTGCTGAATTTCCATTTCAGCGTTGCAGATTCAGGTCTGGGTGGGAAATTGGGCCTTTCTGGGGGTCGCGGGTCCTCACACTTCTGTCTAGGATTCTTTCTGGTGGTCGCAAGTCCTCATCTCTCTGTCGAGGATTCAAGTCTGGGTGGGAAATTGGGTCTCTCTGGTGGTCGTTGGAGCTTTCGTCTGGGTTCTGTCAAGTCCACATTGTTTAATTTGCAACCTTCACCCTCCAAGCCTGGTTCTTGAGCCATTCAATCTGAGCATGGCGCCCCGTCTGCGAGGAAAACCCAGACGAGGAAGCAATTTTGGTTCTCGGGGAAGATAGGGAGGGCGGGGAGGCCCTGAACCTTGCCGCATTTCTCTGCTTGCCACGGTAGCGCCCTCCTCGCCGACCTCTTATGAGTCTGGCCCTTCACTCAATAGTTCGTTGCACTCCTCCCGTTTCAAATTCAAAAGCCGGCTTAATAAGCCGCTTCTCTCTGCCTTGGTTACTGTCATCTTCTCAGAGGAAGAACATGACCCTGTTAGCTTAGTGGCTGCCTCTACAGATCAATCTCCTTCCAGGTCCGCCAACTCGTCCCAAAGCATATTAGTGGAGGAGCATTTGGAAGTTTCAGCGGAGGTGCAGGATGAAGAGGGTCACGAGGAGAGAAATCCTCAGCAGAGCGCTCCTCAGGAGCATATAAAAGACCCTCAGCCAGTGAAGGAATATGCAAATATCCTGTACCTCAGGACTCCTCCGGATGGTTCTCTGTTGGAAGTTAAGGACGGGGTGATGGTCACCTGGGAGCGTGCCCCGGACGAGGACAAAAAGCATGATACTGCAGATTCCAAGTAAGTTTCATTCCTTTCTTGAAGACTCAGGAAGGCAATTCAGTTTTGTTGCTCAAGAATTCGCGGCTAAATACCAAGCAGCTCGATGCTATGCATTTCCAGATTGGCACCTATCAAACGCAGAACCTTCTCTTGGACCTCCAATTTTGTTCACAAAATACAATTCTCAGTCTTACGCTGTTCAATTTTGACATATAGAGGTCTGAGCAGTTTTTTGCAGACTCTGGTCAATAATGTAAGCATTTTTTGCAAAAATATTTTGACAGAGGGATGGCTATGGCTCCCTCAGAGGTTTATCCTCTCTATACATATTTTTCTTCTCTTTTAATATAAATAGCATAGTCTTTACCGAGAAAAAAACAAAAGACATGAAAAGCGAACTTACCCAGAAAAAGTTGCACTGAGTGTGCTTAATGTTTCTAGATGCGTTGGGGATGCCAGAGCTCCAAGATCGAAGCGAAGAATGAGATCTGAAGCATTGAATACATAGTTTGACAATATCAAGGCTTATGATGTGCATGCCACAATTCTAGGAAATAACGACACTTGGTGGGAGGTTTCTAAAACGGATTTTGCATGTAACCCCCAACTGCTAAATATAGATCCCTAAAATCTAGGAATTTTTGTTTCTTTGTTTCTTTTTTCTTTTTCAGGAAAAAGTTTCTCATGCATGCAAGGCAATATTGCACAATCTTGGAGGGAACCGGTCGACTTGTGAGCACATGCAATAGACAAAAAGCCTCAGGATGACTTTTGTGCAATTTTTGGGCTGAGTGGCTCTAGCTGCCCCTCAAGATCTGTGTAATTTATGGACTGAAGCAAAGGCTTCCAATCAGAACTGCACAGATTTTGAGATCAAGTCCAGTGATGGGTTGCTTTGTGCAATTTTCAAGGGGAAGGAAGCTTGCATGGTCTGCACAATTTTGGAGAGCAACTGGCTGCCTAGATACTCAGTGCAATTTTGGAGATCAAGGCTAGTTTCCCTCCAGTTCTACACAATTCTCCAAGTCAACACAAGTTCCAGTTGAAGACCAAGTCACGGGATGTCAGCTTGTGGGTGGGAGGCAAACAAGTTAGCGGACATAAGTTGATAAGCCAAAGAAACTCAATTGAAAGCATAAGTACCTGGGTAGTGCAAGACATACTATTAAGAATGGTTCGTAGGAAGGATCCAAAATGAAGCTAAGGAAAAATTCTGGAGGATGGTTGTAGCTACTACAACATTAGCGACACAATGGTAGAACTCCAATGCTTTGAATCGACATTGTTTTGTGAAAAGAAAGTCTAACTCCTCTAGAAGTATTGTTCAATTCTCTCATCATCATGGTTTCCACGCTAGCTTGAGTGAAAGATGTAGCACTTTCCATGCTCTTGATCGACAAAAAGACATTCAAAGCAAAGTAAACTTAGTTGTTTTGATTGGGGATGAGGGGTGTACTGCAACACAAGTAATATGACCATAAGAGTTTAAGTTTCATATTTGGTGTTTCTTTGTTGCTAGCAGGCCTGGACAGTACCCTGGCACAGTCACACAGGAACACAAGTATTGCTTTGCTACCAGCGAGCCTAGTTAGTACCCCGACAAAGTTACTTGCATCATGTTTCTACGTAGGAAGCATTTCTATTCTTTTTCCTTATTCATTTTTTTTCAAAATTTTAATTTTTTTCATTTTACAAAGAATTGTGGATAGGCACTTATTTATTTCAGAGGCAAAAGAGGGATCCTGATTTATTGAGAGTAGAAGAGGTTGTTCCTTCATATAAGTATGTTATATATACCTCTGACATAATTTTTAAGGTTTTCCCCCTCACCTTACTCTACTTGATTGAGCTGACAAGGATTAGCCCAAAAACAACTGACTAGAGTAGGTGGTACTAGTTAGAGTGCAAGTCTTGTGTTTCCACCAAGGTTCACTTTGAACATAATTTATTTTCCATTGGTGTATCTTTGAATGAAGACCACATGTTCTGCATAAAGAGAGAGGACAATAGATAACGAAGTGTTGATAAATGTACAAGTCCTCGTGTACTTTACCCTACTATTTTTAAGGGTCACACATGGTTTCATGTGAAACTAACCTACAGATGTAAACAAGCAAATAAAACAATAAAGAAAAGAGGAGAAGGAAATGAAAAAGAAAATCAAGTAAGAAAAGCAAGCAAACAAGCAAACAAACAAACAAACAAAGAAAGCAAACATACATGCAAGAAAACAAGACATAAAGAAAACACTACTCCTACTCCTAAGGTCTACTCACGTGAAGTGATATTTCCAATGTAGCCATCGGCACATTGGTTGACCGATGTTTATGAAGGCACGGTCCATGAATAGGATGGTCAAGCGAACTAGCAAACATGAAAGATATAAAAATGAAGACTAACACACTCTGAGTTTAAACTCGTCCACAGAAAATAAAAGAGTGAAAGCATAAGACAAGCACTATACTGACTTACCATGGTGCTGTGACACACTGCATGTAGATGATAAGCATGCACACTATCTTGACTGTGATAGAGAAGAAAACATGAGAAAGAGAGACGAATTATGTCTTGCAAGTGTGCTTCCTATGTATGATTCCTCCAATGCATGAGTGATGGGATCATGTGATTCAGGTGGAGGAAGAAAAATATGTGTATTGGATTGATCTTTACAATATACAAATGAGTGATGAGAGCCTTGGGTGGTTCAACAATTTCCTGATCAGAAGTGAAACTAACCTTAGGACAACGATGGCCTGACATAACCATCAGCTCGGGTTGAAGTGCCTCGACAACCTGCAGGGTTTCGACTTTATCGATAGATAGATCATCATAAACAGATGGCTTTGAAAAATCAACATCGTGATCAAATATACGAGTAAAGAGATTATGATAGCTACAATCAGAAAAATCAATGATTTCATCAACATCCTCATGATCTGATGAATCATATAGAGGGGTAGATGAAAATAAAGAATGTTCACCCTCTGTGTTTTCGAAAAAATAGATGAAAAATCAAGTGGATTTTAAATGAAAGATTTTTCTTCTCCATTGTCAAATGATGCATTGACATTAGGTGTGTTCTACGAATGATCAAAAGTAGATGCATTCGTGGATGGATTTACAAAGGAAAATCAGAGATAATAGAATCACCAAATATGTCAAGAAAAGGCGAAGGACGTGCAGACAGGAGGATGTCATCCTTCACCATGGGTTCATGCTTAGATTCCTAGTCATACTCATCATAAATGATAGTGTAGGTTGGTTGTGCAACATCAACTTCTTCGATCACTTGATCCTCATTCACAACAAGTGTAGAGTCTGGAACGGAAGAACACAAGACAATACAATCTAGAGAATCAATAAAATGTGGAGATGGAGGTTGAGGTAACAAGTGAAAATGACAACCCATGGGCTTCCCAACCAAATCTACATAGAAATTGAGAGTAATGAGGGTGGGAGGATGTGACAATTGAATAGACTTGTGTGCATACTCTCCCACATAGCTCTGCTGGGGTGGAGCTATTTGTTGAGGGGAAGGTGGACAATCACTTGTGACAGCAACTATGTCTGCTTGTGATTGCACAACTCCATCACTAAAGTATGTTGAGAAAGGTTTGAGTTTCTTCTTCCTTTGTGGACAAAGCAATTTGATACAGGCATACTCATATCTGTCCCAAAGATATTAGAATTTCATTTGACTCTTTGGAGCTTCAAAAGGGAGTAGATGGAAGCGCTACAAAAAATCCATTAGCGATTCATGTGAGGCCTTCTATTGTTTTACCATTTTCTTATCAAGATATTTAATATCGAAATGGTGAAAAATAGATTCTATTAGATCACTAAATTTCTTGAATGAGTGCACACAATTAGGACGCAGCTTGCGACACCATAGCAATGGGTATTCATGAAGTGTGTGTGTGAGCAACATACATACCTCTATTTGATTAAAACCTTCCACATTCTCCATGAATGCAAGGAAGCCATCTAAGTGCTTAGGCCAAGCCACTTCACCCTCTCCATCATACATGATTTCTGACAAGTCATCAAAGAACTTCCTCTCGACTTCAAAGGGATGTCCATCAGATAAAAATTGCGGAGGGTTAACTATAACAATATCCATGATAAACGTGTGAAGATTCAAAATAGGATGTGAGGACTCAAATTGTCATCTGGCCCTCCTTCTAGCGCTAGAAATGTTGACGGTGTTGGACCTACCAACATGTTAGGGGATCTCCCCAGTAAGAAGTCCCAACTAGACCATACTTCCCACCATTACTGGACACGTCATAGATTACAAAATGAATCACACCAAGAGAGTTAAATCCAGACTGCATGGAATAGGCCACAACTAATTGGATTATGGACACACAGAACAAGAACAATCACCAGCATATGATCCAACTATATCGGATTATCAAAGCTTGCAACTCATGCACCAAGGCGAGTGGTTCATCAGTGACCATTGATTCCTAAGTGGGGAGTAATGATCCAAGTGGATATTGGTGGCCACTCACCTATTCCACCTATACCTCTAGTTGGTTTCTATTGTTTCCTTGTTCATTTCAACATTTACTATTTTTAGCAATTTTTTGGGTCTTGAACTTTCGGAGTAAATATATATATATATATTAAGTTCCACCATAGGCTTATAGCCATAAGCAGGGGCTTGTGGAAAAACATGTAGTACTAGGAGAGACCTTTCCAACAAGGTATCATACGTTCCAAATGAAGATAATATGACCAAGTTACTACCCCGAGAAGTTGGCTGCCCAACTGACCCCAATGTAGCCCATAAAATCTTGGCGTTTTATCTCCTGGGTTAAGGTTTTGGTTGTTTAGGGTTTTATCATGTATTTCAATAATAAATAGGCCCTTGAGCCTCATTGTAACACAATTTAGAGGCATGTAGCTACCACATATCTTCTCAGAGATAAGCTACCATTACTCGAGCTAGTCTTATTTCCATTCTATTTGTAAGCATATTTAAGTATTTGATATTAATGAAATGAAGTGTTATTTATGTTGCATCTTTGTATTAATGGTTATATCTATAATTTTTATTGTTCCTGTTTAAATTTGGATCACCTGTTTTGTATTATGTACCTTGTTGCAATTTAATAAAGCAATTATATCTTTTGTAGTCATTTTTGGGCCACAAATCCATCCAAAGTCGAGACGGCTAGTTGATATGATAGCTAAGGTTCAATTGAGATATTTTTTGTAACCAATATTCAAATCTCTCCACCCCAGATAAATAGAAGCAATACTTACCAATGGGTTAAGAATTTTTGGAAAGAAACTCCTGAGTGGATCATTTTCTTGTTTCAAAAAGGCATTGTATGAACATTGATGTGTGCACTCTATCAAAGAATTTAATGGAAGAATTGTGGTGATTCCAACCCTTGATTTGTAGTATGTTTTTCTCTCTTAGTATTTCCATATGTGTTTGACATTCTCCTCAGATTGCATGTAAGTAGCAGCTAGACATATTTCCATTATATGCAGATTCATTTTAGTTAAGTCTTTGATAAAGAATGCCTATATTGATATGGCGATAAGGTCTTTAAAAGTTGCTCCATGGATCTTAGAATCTCATAAAACTTTCATTGCTCTCATTTTCCTCTAAATCCAAAGATACATAATTCTTAAAGTCTAAGCTCTATTTTGATGGATTTTCTCTCTATTGTCTTATACTATTCCATCTCCATTAACAATTGATTTGCTGCGAATTTCAATCTGTTGTGGCCGCCATTAGCTGAGTATTAATCCCTATGGAATTCTGCACACATGTTATTTCTTACATTGTGCTTTTGTGAGTGGTTCTAAACCAACCCTTTTCAAATTATTCGTGACAAAAAACTATTAGCGTTGCAAGCTCCCAAGATAAATTTGCTAACACTAATTAAGATGTCCTAGGCACTAGTTTATAATCAACCTAGAGGTTGAATCTAAGAGGCTTTTCATATCCCTTGAAGCACTACTGCTACAGGTGCTAGAATTAGCCATAACATCTTTCTGTCACTGTTTTCGGGGAACGGATTAGAATATTTTTCCCTAGGTGCAATTTTTTTTTACATTCCCTCTATTAGGTGAGAAAGGGAACTATAAGTTGAAGATCTCTCACCTTGGCGACTTCACTGTTTTAATTTTATGGTAAGCATCTTGGCGAATCCACCGTCTATATCTTTGTTTGATCATCCTGGCTTTCAAGCAGCTTCATACTCCCTCTGATGCGAAACAACAGAAAACTTCCACTACATTTGAACTTGAGATCACTCACTTAGAGGGGTTTTCAAAATGGGCACCTAGATATAATTCTTGGTCAACAAATTTGCCCCACTAGATTTTTCTTCTATTGCTGGTTATCTCAATTAAGTCCCTTCATATCTAGAATGCGAGACCTATTTTCCCAGATTCAATGGAAAGATAGATACAAGACTAGACCAACACAAAAAATTTCATGAATGCATGGAACAACAACGTATTTTTTTGAAGATGTGAAAATGAATTTGTTCATGCATTCTTTATAGGGAGATGCTAAAGTTTGGTACAAAAAAATACCTCGTGGTAGCATATCTTCTTTAAAAATATTTCACTTAGATTCAATCGTTATTGCAGAAAATATTGTCTACCAGATGCTCTGTTTGAATATTGTTGTGCACATTATAATATTGAAAATATTTCTAAGGTTAATGATCCTACTGAAGATGTTTGTGAGACTTTGTTTCAATAGCACATCTACTCACATCAAGGAGCATCACCCAATGATCAAGAAAGCAGAGGAAGAGACAACGTCGAGCTGCAACCAAACCCCCATAGATCTTATTAAGCTGAAGTTGATGATTCTCCTTCTTGTGATGTGTATGAATTCGATGGAGAGACAAAGGGATGCAGAACCACAACAGTCTCAGTTATGGGAAGATGCAGAAAAAGAGGAGGCCCACCAGGAGGTTGACAAAGAGGATCTAATTTACGACCTACATCCTTCAAATGGAGCACTAGTTTAAGAAGTTGATATTAAAGTTGACAGAGGTTCTCCGATTTATGACTCATATGATTCAAAGGAGGATGAGATGGTTGCAGATTTTCAAAGGGATCCACTTACAAACAAGTGGGGAGAATACAACCAACAACAACTCCTTCAACAGGAGAACAAATTTGAAGAGCCAAACAATGACTGTGGCTCCCTGTTTCAGAAAGACCCCCCCTGAAATCTATTTAAGAAAGGGAGAAAACAATAATTTTTTCTTATCATTTCCCTGATCCATTAGCTGATTACATGGAATCTTTCTTTGGCCTGCAATATTATACATCAATTGCAAGGTATGTGTTAAACCTCTAGTCTGAAGCTCTTATGGGGTGCATGCACATGTTAGCCACTTATTATCAAGGAAACAACCCCATTAGAAGGTTCAAAGAGGAGATTAAAAGAGATGAGCATCAACTACCAAGTTGGGGGCACATATCAAATTTTTTGTCCAAAGTTTTTTTGTGGTACATGCCTATTTTAATTATTGAACTCGGGAGAATGAAGGCATTAGGTCCAACAACCAAAGGTTGACTTGGTTCCATTGGAGGGATGAAATCACTTAGGTGAATTGATGCCCAATACATAAGTAGGAGTTTTATATAAATAAGCTCATTAGCTTAGCATTTATTTTCGAATTGTTAGAATTTACTTTTCTGCATTTTAGTTTAATGAGGAAAGGGCCCCCCTCCATGGATATTTTCTAGTTGTATAAATGCATTTTAATTTTTGACTCCATGCCCAACGAGGAAGGCTACTGGTTTGCAAGTTCTGAGCACCTTGCCATCAAGGCACTATACCTTGCCATACATTATAATACTTTCAAATAATATTAGCTACTTTTATCTTGCGAATTATCATTTATGTATGTTCATATGAAAAGCCATAACCATTTTCTATTTTTATTTTTTTTGTTGACATAATAATGCATTTCTATTGAATCAGTCACTTAAAGACACTACAATTATCATGATATAATTTCTTTGTAACATTCAAGAACTTACAGTCATACAATACTAATTCATGAAAGGTAGTGCAATATGATGAGCCTAGGTATTGCAACAAGAATGCTGCAACTCCCAGGGCTACTAACTTTACTTATAAACCCGGGATTCGTACAAACTTGGAGGTGACAATGGTATATGCACAAGTAAAAGTGAAGGTCCTGCCTGTTGTCACTGCTCATCTGGAAAGAGACCCCAAGGGTTCCAAGCCAGACTTCTATAGGATTAGAAGAAGCTTAATTCTTTGATGGAAGAAGAGCAAGTCTATTCTAAGAGAGAGCTACTCTACTGTAGTAATGAAGAAAACAACATGCAATGCTAAACCACACCATAACCTAACTAATTGTCTAAACATCTATGCTAAACAGAATTTCTAAATCAACACTAACCTAAGTTTGCTATATAAGTTGTAGAGGTAAAGAGCATTAAAATATACTAAGGTGTAAGCAAAGGAACTAAACTAAATATGTTTTCAAGCGAAAGAGTAGTCGAAGATCGAAATTGTTGAAAGGAGGACGTAAGGATGCAGTAGTGCATAGGGACTGTTGGATCGATCAACAAATAGAATATGGACAACAGATATCTTATCATGGGGGCTTAAGTGAATGGATAGCTGAACAAGGTTAACGAATAGGATGAGCGATGGAGATCTTATCGCAGAGGCTTAAGTTAATAGATGGATGGACAAGATTAATCGGAAGATGAGCGATGAAGATAAAAACGTGCAAATGATGGAGCAGGTTTCGTAGGTAGTAAGTAGTTTCTCGCGCGCCCTCAAAGCTGTAAGCTGTATTTCTAAATTTCACGCGATTACCCTAAGTGAGTGACATGTATAATGAGAAAACTACTTTCTCGCGTGCTCTCATGTGGATAACAGTCATGCAGGAATCTGCACAAGATTGCGCGCTCTCTGTTAGATTAGGCGGGGTTGATCAACGATGGAGTTTGGCTAAGCTAGTTGGTGATCAGGTGACGCGATAGCCATCGGATCAAGTGAGGTAGACGACAGTGGAGATTACAGAAGGGTAAAGAAAACGTGTGGAAATGATGGAGCCGGTTTTCGAAGGTGGTAAGCATTTTCTCGTGCGCCCTCAAAGTCTTAAGCTGTATTTTCAAATTTCACGTGATTAGCCTAATTGGGTGACACGTAGCACGGGAAACCACTTTCCTCACATGATCTCAGGTGGATAACGGTTGTGCAAGAATATGTGCAAGATTGGGCGATAGCCATCGGATCAGGCTAAGCAAATTGATAGTGGAGATTGGGGCACATAAAGTATTGAGGTGACGTGATAGTTGTTGGATCAAGAGGCAGATCAATGATGGAGATTAGAGCGAATAAAGTAGGTGGAAGACTTTGCACGCAATGGTTGTTGGGTAAACTAATGAATCAGAGGGTGATTGGTTAGAATTTTTGTGGATCGGACGTTGAGGAAATGATGCATGAAGAATGTGTTGAAGGAGGTTTCAAATGAAAACGACAGAAAAACCAGTGAGGGTGAGGGTGGACCGAGAGTGAGGGAAAACGATGATAATGAAATGAAACAAGTAACTGCATCAAGCAACAAACTCCAAAGCTCAGATGAGAACTAGAAACCTATGTTTTTGGGGTTGTTGAAGGGTCTCTCCCTCATGTCATGGTCCTAGAGGGAGGAGGTGAGGCCAAGACACCTGCAGACAACCTTATGGTGATATTTTTCTCCTAGCTAACCTGCTAATTGAAAAAAAAACAAATGGAAGTAAACTAAAGCAAAACTGATCTACTTACTGTAATGGGAATGCAACTACTTAAGCAAATGAATAGAAAACTAGGAATCTATACTATACTGCTGTAATGGAAATGCAACTACTTAAGAAAATGAATAGAAAACGAGGAAGCTACTTAAGCAAATGAGCAGAACCAGAAATCTATTCTAGCCTAAATGTACAATAAAGAGGAGCTTTGGTTGCTCGAGTTGGGTTGTAACCCAAGAGATTTAGCCCTCTGAGTTAACTCAGTGCTAGCTAAAAATAGAACTCATATTTATTATAAAAACCATGGATTACATAACAAGCTGTTACAAGTCTTGCAACTTAGAAATAAAGTAGAGTTTTACAATAAGAATCTGAATCCTACTGAGGTCCTAAGCCTCTCTACTTATACATATTAAGTCTCCAATGACTTCCTTCCCATTAAGGAGGCTTGGCTCCCCACTCAAAATAAACTGGTTTTTGTCCCTTTCACTTGTTCAACTATCTTTTAGTCCTCATGATTTGGATGTTTGCACTCTGAGTTGATGGAGGAATATTCGAATGGAGGGGTAGTAAATGGGGAGGATTTACCTCCTATAATTCCTCTCCCTTCTCCAATTCAAGTTTTGACCAAGGTATTTGCCACAATTCCTTGCTTTTATCCTTTATTACTGCATTACATGCACATTAGACCACAAAGCAAAATATCCAACTCTAACTCATCTCATAAACAAAATATAATCAAAAGTATGCAATAAGTTGTGAGAATAGCTGGTTTGACTAAGCTAGGAGGTGAATTAAGGCCAATTAAGGCCCATATAATTACCCTCATCATCACCCCCCTACTGAAAGTGTTGCTCATCCTTTGAGCAACTTAGTCAATGTCCATGCCCTTCATGGCTCTGGTAGCCTCTTTGACATCCCATGCTTCTATTGTGGTCTCTTCTTCTTGTTTATTGAAGCCTTATTTCCTTTCTACTTCTTCCCATTACGTCTTTTCCTCTTCTTCTTTTCTCCCTTCTAGCATCCCTAGGGGTAGTGGTGGATTGAGTTTTAGGCCTATCCAGTTGACCTTCAACCTTTGCATTGATTTCTTATACATAGGTGTCTTGTTGAGTGCCTCTCTCAACCTTTCAGGGGAGTGATATTCTCTAATATTCAAGCTGTGTGGTAGTGTTTTTCATCACCTTTAGCAGGCATGTATATTATCATCTGTTAGTAGCGTAAACATATCCTCAAAATGTGAAATTACTTGCCCTTGGGTAGCAAGATATCTAGGTGCCAGCTGAGGATCATTTGCAATTAGATTATGGGTGTTGATTAAGGCCATGGGATTTAATTGTTCAGCTCCAATGAAAAGAGGTTCATTTTTCTCTTTGGCCAATATTATCTTCATCTTTGCAACCCTTGACTTCTCATGGTTCATCGATGATGCCAAAGCCATTAATTGTAGATCTCCTAGCTCTGCATTAGGATCCCAAATATTCATGTATGTGAGGGCCATGTTGTGCAAGTAAAACTCAGCCATTTTGGCCCTATCCTCTAGTGCACTTTGATCACAAAGATCAATAAACTACTTGCAGTCCTGAAATGGCATGGTGCCCCTTTGTGCTAGTGTTTTAATCTGAATTTGCAGCCATTATTCTCTGAGGTAAAGAGCATATGATTTAGCTAGCATCCTACGCTAGATGGCTTCCAATGAGAGGCTAGCCATACATGCTAGATGGTTTTCCTTTTCCTACAACTGTCCTCTTAGGGCCTCTGGAGACACCCTAGGTGACTCTTCCTTGTGTTCTTCCCCTTCTGTTTCAATGCCTTCTTCATCTCTGACAGAAAGACTAACATCATAGATGAGGGTTTTGATGTCATCCTCTGCTGGTAAGTCTCTGAAGACTGGTCATTTTATAGGGATCCTGAGGTTTTGGAGGGCATCCTCAATGAAGATTCTGATCAAACCATGGTGAGCCAACTATTGGGAATTCCATTCCTTTACTTTGTTGCTAGATTCTATGAGTGATTGCATCAAGAAATAGGGTATGTTGAGTCTTTGGTGAACTGGTGTTTCTACCCAAAATGTTAGTTCTTCAAGCATCATAAAATGGTAGCCATAAACAACATTATCTACCCTCATATGAGATATATTTTATGATTTGGTAGCCTACCTCACTCCATGGGTATGGCAGACTATCCCTCCTTACTCCATTTTTATCCTTTGTGGGTTCTTCACCTTCTAAAAGAATTTCCTTTTTGCCACCTAATTGTCTACTTTGTCTTCTTTTCTCCATGCAATTCCTAGGGGAAGTGTGGTGACCCTACTGATGAACTCTGGGGTGAGATCTATAGTGAGCCCTCTAACTATAATAGTGGCATGGATTCTACTGTGTGGAGTGAGGGAATGAGAAAATTCTTGAGAAAACAGAGTTTCCTGTGTATGTCATCCACTAGCTTTTTAGAGGACTTCTAGTACATTTGCTTGTAAATGGGGATGGATTTTTAGATCCTACCTCTTTAGAATGGTGGCAGTGGACAATTCTCTTGATATTACCTCTTGAACCCCTCTCCGCCTACCTTGTAGACTGCCTCTGTGTATCCTCTAGGCTGCTCTTGTAGACTGTTCTTATAGGAATTCTCTTGCAGAACGATGGATCCTTGATTCCAGTGGGTGGCCAGAGTTATGAGAGCTACTTGAGTGAGGGAGTTTCAAGGAGGTGGAATGCATGAATGCATGAAATTGATGTTTCCTTTCCCTTTATACCACCCCCTCATTCCCACTCCTTGAAATCATCTCCCACAATTGTTAAATCCATAGTTAACCACTTCTCATCCTACTCCTCCTCTGTTCTTTGAGTTGATTGCAACCATGTGTGAGAGGACACCATGCTTTGTATGTGATGACTAAACAAAGGTGGCCAAGTTAACTGGCCACCTTTCCACTTGCAAACCAACTACCTAGTAACCTTTACAACTTTTTATCAAATGATGCATATGAGTAAGTGAGTGCAATACATACTTGTGGTATTGATGGCATGCTACAGTTTATCAAGGATCAGAGGCACTGTGTTGTTCATTTATTGCATGGTCATTCTTCTTATTCCTCTGCTGTTTGCTAATGGTTTATTGGCTTTTGTAGGTGTCTGTGACTAAAGACCTGATGTTGCTGCTGCTATGGAGCTCCTGGATCATCCTAGTGAAGACTTTGTAGCTGATGATTGATATTCTGTGGGATAGGGTGATGGTAATGGTTGAGGTGATGGGTTAGATCATGTCTAGTATGAATTTTTGGGACCTAACTAATCTACCATTCAGGGGATCATGTAGAAAACACAATCTCTACTTGAATTGAAGCAATGAAGTGAAAAAGAATGGAATTGATGGAGGGTTACATGGTAAGGAGTGGAGGAGATGAATACATGTGAGGTAGGGTTCCCTTTGGGTCTTTTCTTTGCTCCTTGATTGTATTTCTCACCCACTTGCAAATAACAATTATGTCTTTTTTCTTTTTTTTT